>RJWJ010025544.1:0-23791 GCA_004363605.1 Indri indri | reverse complement strand
GCCTGCTTATCCCCAAGCAAAAATGCACAAAATTCTTCTCTAAAGAAATTGAACCATCTGTGGGAAAGCAAAGGCTCTATGGATGTCGTAAACTCAGAACAAAATACTCTTCATTCTGGCTGGTATGCAGGATGTGTAGGGGGAGTTGGAAAGACCACAGCCTTTCTCACAGTTAATCTCACAATTAATCAAAATATGACAATTTACACTCTATACTCATTACATAAATAACCAGTTGAATATCATACTCATGTGAGAAGTCAGACCTACTTAGAAAAGATACATGAAATTAATAGACCATTATCCATATTATCCAGAAGCAGAAGAGAGAGGATTCAAATAAGCTAATAAGAAACAAATAAGGAGATACTACAACTGATACTAAAGAAATTCAAAATGTCATTCATGAATACTATGAAAACCTCTGTGCAGAGAAACCTGGAAGCCTAGAAGAAATTGATAAAGTTCTGGAACACACAACCTCCCAAGCCTGAATCAAAAAGAAACAGAAACTCTGAACAAACGAATAATGAATAGCAAGATTAAAGCAGTAATAAGAAATCACCCCCCACAGAAAAGCCCTGATCAGACAAATTCACTGATGAATTCTACTATACCTACAAAGAACTGGTACCTTTCTTGCTGAACTTTTTTCATAAGATTGAGAAGGCGGGAATTCTCCCTAGCTCACTCTGCAAAGCCAATGTCATCTTGATAGCAAAGCCAGGAAAGGACACAACAATGACAACAACAACAAAATAAAACTACAGACCAATATCCCTTATGAACACACGTGTAAAATTCTTCAAAAATTACCAGCAAACGGAATTCAAAGCAAATCCAAATTACTTTAACATAATAAAGTGGGTTTTATAACGAGGATGCAAGGATGGTTCAATATATGCAAATCCATATATGTGATTCACCACATAGACAGAAGCAACATCAAAGACCGTATTATCATCTGAATAGATGCAGAAAAAACTGAATAAAATCCATCACCCTCTTTCATGGTAAAAATTCTCAATAATCTAGGCTTATAAGGAAAATACCTCAAAATCATAAAAGCTGCATATAAAAAATATGCAGGCAACATCATCCAAAATGGGGAAAAGTTGAAAGAATTCCCCCTAAGACTGAGAACAAGGCAAGGGTGTCCACTGTTATCACTTCTATTTAATATAGTACTGGAAGTCCTAGCAAGAGCAATCAGGCAAGAGAAAGAAAGAAATGCCATCCAAATCAGAAAAGAGGAGGTCAAATGATTCCTGATTGTCAATGATATGATCTTGTATCTACAAACTCCTGAAGATTCCACAAAAAAGATTCCTCAAATTGACAAATAAATTCAGGTTACACAATCTCAGGTTATACAATCAATCTACACAAATCAGTAACATTTCTATGTACTAAGAATAGTCAAGCTGAGAGTCAAACAAAGAGCTCAATGCTATTTACAATACCTGGAAAGAAAATAAAATATTTAGGAATATACTTAACTGAGGACATTAAAGGTCTTCACAAGGAGAATTATAATACACTGTTGAAAGAAATCACAGATGACACAAAGAAATTAAAAAAAAAAATCCTGTGCTCATGGATTGGAAGAATCGACATTGTTAAAATGTCCATACTGCACAAAGTGATTTAAAAATTAATTCAAGATGGGTTAAATACTTAAATATAGGACATGAAACCATAAAAATTATAGAAGATAATGCAGGAAAAACATTTCCAGGTATCAGCCTAGGTGAAGAATATATAACTAAGCCCACAAAGGCAAATACAGCAACAACAAAAATAAATAAATGGGACTGACTTAAGTTAAGAAGCTTCTAACCAGCAAAGGGAATAATCAAGAGAGCAAATGGAAAACTTAAAGAATGGGAGACTATCTTCATATCTATACATCTGATGAAGGATTGATATCCAGAATCTGCAAAGAACTCAAACAAATGAGCAAGAAAAAGCAAACAACCCCATAAAAAAGTGTATAAAGCATGTGAACAAAGTCTTTTCAACAGAAGATAGACAAATGGCCAAAGAAAACATATAAAGAATGCCCAACGTCACTAATCATTAGGGAAATGCAGATTAAAACCACAATGAGATAGCACCTTACTCCTGTCGAATGGGCATTTTAGACCTCAAATAGAGGGATTCTCGTGGATTATCCCAGTGAAAAAACTGTAATCACATAGGGCCTGAAAATCAGAGGAAAAAAGGGCAAGTAAGAGAGATGCTGCAGAAAGGGAAGTCAGAGAAATTTGAAACAAGGATTCAATGATGCTTACTTTGAAGAAGGAGGGACTTATGAGCAAAAGAATATGGGTTGCCTGTGGAAGCTGAGAATAACCCCCAGCCAACAACCAGCAGGTAGAGAGACCCCAGTCTTACAACTCCACAGAATTGAATTCTGCCAAAAATTGGAATAAGCTTAGAAGCACATTCTTCAATGTAGCCTCCTAATAGATAGCAGCCTAGGTTGGCAGACAACTTGACTTTGGCATGTGGGACCCTTAACAGAGAACCCAGTCAAGCTACTAGGAGTTCTGATATAGATAACTATGAGCTAATAAATGGACATTGTTTTAAGTCACTAAATTTGCAGTATTTTTTTTATTCAGCAATAGAAAGCTAAAACAATGATCTCCCAAAACTGTCTTTCTCCCTTCTCCCACATAATCTATAGCCCAGCCATTTTAATTTCCTTGAATGGAAAATATAAATTTCTCTTAATATCTTTCTCTCTTTCCCTCTCTCCATCTCTCTTTCTCCTTCTCTCTCTCTCTCTCTCCCCTCACCCCGCCCCCGTCCAGGATTTGACATATAATTTGGCAAAAATTTCTTTTGTCTGCTGGAATATCCTCTCCCCCCTTTTCACCTATTTTTTTCAGATCTCAGCATAGTTATAGTCCTTCAGGGAAGACCAGGTGTGTCCACTGTAATTATATGAGCCCTGGACATCCCTGTCAAATAGGATAACAACACCTGACCTCTCTCAATAACCCCACAATGCTATGGAAATTGAGGTCCCATTTGAGAAAATATTTTGAGTTTTAATGAGGAAAATAACAAATATGAGGAAAAAGTTTATGATATTTTATAAAATATCACAGGCTAGCCAATCCAATTAATTATCCCAACAACTACACAACAACAAAATCAGAAGACTAGATCTCATTCTTGGCGTTTCCCTCTCCCTCACTTTTGCCAATCAATTATCAATAAATACCTTTTAAAACTCTTGAATTCATCCACTTTTCTGAGTCTTCACTATCAATATCCTTTTGCAGGACCACCATTATTTTTTCTCACAAATTATATAGCAATAGCTTCCTACTGGCTTTCTCAGCCTCTTATATTTTCCACTCTAATCTGTTCTCTGGATAGTAGTGAAAACATTCTTCCCAAAGTGAAAATTTGATGTGATCAAACCCAGTCATGTTTAAAACACTTCATTGTTTTCCCATTACCTGCATCAAGTCTTTTAACTTGGTAAATTACCTCCTTTCAGCTCTTCTCCTCCAAGTCTTGACTAGTTGCCTTACTATGAGCTTTCAAATATCACTGTATACATCCCTCCCTATTGTAATTGCAACTTTCTTTTTGCTTTTCCTCACCCTCCCTCCTCTCTCAAATACCACCACCTACACAGATGGCAAATTCCTTTCAGGATATATCCCCAGCACCTAAAAAATACATATAACACAAAAGTATTTTTTAAACACATTTGGAATCAATAAATGTGAGTATAATGTAATAACAATCAACTTTCTTTAGCTTACAACAAACCTAGTGAAGTAGGTAAAAGAGTTGTTATTCCTTCTTTATAGATCAAAGAATTACACACAAGAAACTTGGGGCTCTTCAGTTTCTCTGTAAAATGCAATCAAGGTATACGTGTTTTTAAAGTTGCCCTCTCAGCTGGCATTAATCCATACACAGGTTAAAAATAAAATAAAAGAAGAAATCTTAAAAAAGGAAAATAGAAGAAAAAACAATTGAAATGTGCTGTATGTATACCGTGTAGTACTTACTATTCAGCTACAAGAAACAATGGTGATATAGCACCTCTTGTACTCTCTTGAATAGAGCTGGAACCCATTCTACTAAGTGAACTTTCCCAAGAATGGAAAAATAAGCACCACATGTATGCACCATCAAATTGGTTTTAACAATTTCGAATTGAACGATTCAAACAAATACACCATACTGCCTCAATTTTGCAGAACAATGTCCCAGCATTTGGCAACTCACTTAACCTTTTCAGGTCTCAATTGCTGATCTGTAAATTGGGGACAAAATGTTTACCTAGGTGTTGAGAGGCTTAAATTGATTTCAAGTGCTACCTTGAATAATAGGAACCACTCAAGCAAAATATTACCATAATTACTATTAATGAAGGTTAGCTGCAACTGAGAGAAATAAAGGTTACAATGCATTTTTTAAAAGACTTTAAATGGCTCATTTTTAAAGTAGGGACTAAAAGGAAATCACATCTTGTATTCAAAGCAACAAGGACATCAGAGAAAAAGGCCTTCAGAATCTTAGATTTCATATGTTAAAAATGGGCATAAATTTGAAACTTCAAAGTGGAAACTACATGTACATTACATGAACATGTAGGAAAGCAAACATTTTTTTGGTTCTAAGCAGCAAAAAGGAAAGATGCAAAGTAATATTAGAATAAATTCAGTTTTTGCAGAAATGCTTTTTTCTTAGCATTTTTTTAAATGACCACGCTCAGGGGAAAAATAATCTATCAGGAATGTATTGTGTTCATGAGAATAGTTACAATAAACATTTTCTGGTTATAATTTTAAAAATCCATGCTTACTGGAAAAAAAATTAAAAACTATAAACTAAGAAAAGAAGAAAGATACGTACCATAATCTCTCTACCAAGAGACAACAACTTTTACCATTTTGGTGCATAAGCATAGAGACCATGTAAGGGTGTGCATGCATATAATGCATATATATATATATATATATATCACAGTATTCTAACAAAATATTAAATTCTATACATTATAATTTTTATTTAATATCCCCCCAAATAATTTTAATTTCTGCCTACTTTCATCTCATAGCTATATCTCAATTTATTGTAGTTATTGAAATGAGAAATTGAGAATCCTAATTTTACAGCCTCATAATTTTGGGAACAGTTTGTGACTAAATAATGTTTTTGATCTGATGACCTCCATGACCTTTAATCTTCTTTGTGCTTTCTCAGACCCTTAGAATATAAAAGTGTCCTATTGATTTCTCTGAGTTTACAATAATCATAAGCACAGTGGGCCTTCTTCAAGCTCATTTTGCCCATACTGGATGGCTTTTCTAAATAACTTAAATAATATTTGTTCTATTCTAAAAACCAAATTAACTTTAATTTTCATGTATTTTAAAACATCTAATTGTATATTTATCACCATAATTATTATGATTTTTTTACTTGAATGGGCAGTGTATGCAGAGGTGTGTGGGTAGAGCACAAGGAAATAAGAAATCCAAGAAATAATGAGTGTGTTATAGTGTCAAATAAGTTTTTGAATTCCTCTCTGTTCAGTGTTCTCATGTAGACATCTTCAGTGATAGAGCTGCATAATGGCATTCCTCAGTTACTCATGTCAACTGTCTTAAATGTAGTCAGTGCTAAATATTTGTGAACAGATCAGGATTAAATGGTGGGTCAGTCATTGATTTCATTGACAGGGTTTTAGGTTTTGCTCAATTGTGTTGATAACTCATTCCCTACTTTCTTCTATTTTACTCTCATTTCTCCGAGTTTCAACATGGGAATCAATCCCATAAAAACATCACCTAGGTCAAAGGCCAAATAAATTATTTATCAGTGGTTCTCAAAGCTATATTTCTATGTTTATGTGAGGAACGTTTAAAAATACAGTCTCCCAGCTCCACGCTAGATCTAATGTTGGGGACCAATACCCCAAATATGGCACTTTGTACATACTGAAAAATGAGCCTCAAGGTCTCTCTGATCTTCTCTGCCCACTGTCTTTCCCAAACCATAGGATAAAGTTGTTTTCCGAAGTTCCTGATTTGCCTAAAGTCTGCACCTGCCAAAGAAGAAAGCAATTACCTTCAGTCCCTTCCCTGAGTTTTCATTAACTGAACCCATATTGCAGGAAGGAACACTAAAGTCTGTCAACAAACTTGGATGGATTTTTGTCACAAACCATTGTCCACTCAGCTGGTCCAACAGATTTTGCCCCAGATCATTGTATGTTCTTCAAGCCCATTGAATTCTCTCTAGTAATCCTTTATCACCCCTCAGCAGAATTTCTCTTTTCCCCCCTCCCATAACCCCTTTTGCCCTGCATTATTTCTGTAACCTCAAGATGGTATATAAGCTTCTACACTTGATCAAAGGGTTGAACCTTTATTCTGAACGCTCCCATGTATACAAATTAAATACATTCTTATGCCTTTTACTCCAATTAATCTGCCTTTTGTCAGTTGATTTTTTGGCCAAATTTGAGAGAGCCAAGGGTCCCTTTGGCCCCTACACTACTGTTTAAGAATCTCTAGAGGTTACACCTTGTTGTTTCTGATGATCAGTTATGGGAGATGTAGGCTGCTGTATTTTTAAAACTCCTCCAGATATTTCTGTAGATCTTTCAACAGTTTGATAATATTGATTTAAGTGATATATTTAGTATTATTAATGCATAAAAATAAGTACTCTATTTTGTTATAAACAAATGCAATATAGTTTCTGCTATCTAGAAAAACTCTCAATAAAATTAGTCTTCTATGTCACAAATATAATGTTTAATTCATTTGCTTAGAATACTCATTTATTTAACAAATTCCTTGTGTTGTCAGATTTGTTGTGTGCATATTTTTTTATTAGGCACTGTTCTGACCTCTGGGGTGGTAACATTGGGGAAAAAAGGAGGCTGTTTACACTGACCTCGTATTCTAGTGGTAGAAAAGAAAAATCTAACCAAATCAATATTAAAAACTTTGGATATATATACATTAGTTGAATTGCTGGATGTTCTGGTAGTTCTATTTTTAATTTTTTGAGGAATCTTCGTAATGTTTTTCATGGCAGCTTCACCATTTTACCTTCCTACAACTAGTATAGAAGGGTTTCAATCTTTCCACGCCCTGACCAACAGTGGTTATCTCTTGGTTTTGTTTGTTTGTTTGTTTTATAATAGCCATACTAACAGGTGTGAGATGTATCATTTCTTTACAAGGGACTTGGGCATCCAGGATTTTGGCATTCACAGGGTAGGGTGGAGGAGGGGCCTGGAACCAATCACCCACAGATACTAAGGGATGACTGTACTATATTGTTCACTTAACAATTAGTTAAGAGTGTAGATCTTATGTTAAGTGGTTTTTTAAATCAAAATTAATAAAAAGAAATGACAGAAAAGAATAATTGAGTAAAATCAAAGTATGTAAAATAGTAAATACTGCTATGAAAAAATAAAAGCAGGGTAACAGTAATAGGGAATATTTAGTTAGGTAAAGAGAGACGATTAAGGAAAACTTCTTTGATAAGGTGATATTAGAGCAAAGAGCTGTTCAAGTAAATATCTCATATCTGGAGGAAGCATGTTCCAGGTAGAGGAAACTGCAAGTGTTAAGTGCTTGAAGTGGAGTATGCTCTGTCTATTCATTGAACAGTAAAGAAACCAGTGTGCAGAGCATATTAGTGAGGGTAATAACAAGAGTCAATCACATAGTAGTTTCCACACCACTTTAAAGATTTGTTAATTACTCAGAATAAGATGGAAAAGTCATTTGAATGTCTTAATCATAGAAGTACAATAATATCTCCTATGTCTTAAAATAAATATCCTGGCTGCAGCATGGAAAATAAAGAGTAGTAGAGGCAAGAGCAGGAGTAGGGAGACCAGAAAACAGACTCCTACTTTCATCCAGGCAAAGATGATGGTGCCTTGAAGCAGGGTAGTAGCAGTAAAAGTGGAGAGAAGTGGACACAGTTTGTAAACATTGAAAGGTAGCACTTAAGGAATGTGCAGATAGATTGAATGTGGAGTGTCAGAGAAATAGAGCAGTCAAGGATTACCAGAAGGTTTTTGGCCTGAGCAATTGAAAAATATACTTTTCATTCACTAGAAGTCAAAAGACTGCAATAGGAACAAGCTTAGGTGGAAACCAGGAGTTAAATTTTGAAAGTGTTAATGTTGAGATGGCTATCAGGCATCCAAGTAGAGATAACAAATATGTAGATTGATAAATAATTCTGAGTTCAAGGGAGAGGAATGGACTAGTCATTTAAATATACTATGACATTTTTTACTGGTTGTTCTTTAAAGCCAATTTTTTTTACATTTTTTTAAATTTCAATATATTAAGGTGATACAAATGTTTATGATACATGGATACCTTGCATAATGCTTAAGTAAGGGCTTTTAGCGTTTGCATCACAATAATAGAGTTTATTTTACCCAATAGGTAACTTTTTACTCATCAACCCCCTCCTACCCTCCTCCCTTCTTGTTTTCCAATATCTTTTACATCTCTTTGTGCCTGTGTGTACCCATCATTTAACTTCCAATTATTAGCAAATACATGTGGTGTTTGATTTTCCATTCTTAAAACACTTCGTGTAGGATAATGGTCTCCAATTCCATCCAAGTTGCTGCAAAAGACATTATTTCATTCTTTTCTGTGGGTGAGTACTACTCCATGGTGTGTGTGTGCACACGTGTGTGTGTATATATGTGTATATATGTATCACATTTTCTTTACCCATTCATGGATTTATAGGCACTTAGGTTGATTCCACATCTTTGCAGTGGTGAATTGTGCTGTGATAAACATTTGAGTGCAGGTGTCCTTGTGATAGAATGAGTTCTTTTCCTATCGGTAGATACACAGTAGTAGAATTGATGCATCGAATGGTAAGTCTACATTATTTCTTTGAGGAAACTCCATGCAGTTTTCCATAGGGGCTGTACTAATTTGAAGCTCCACCAACAGTGTATAAACATTCCTTTCTTTCTACATTCATGTCAGCATCCATTGTTTTACGACTTTTTAATAATAGCCATTCTGTGCCTCAAAAAATTTAACAAAATAGAAATTATACCATGCATCTTCTCAGATCACAGTGCAATAAAAATAGAAATCAACCCCAGCAGAAACAGTCATCTCTATACAAAGTCATGGAAATTAAACAACTCCCTGCTGAATGATTCCTTCGTAAATGATGAAATAAAAATGGAAATCAAAAGATTCTTTGAACTAAATGACAAAGGTGACACAGGTTACTAAAATCTGTGGGACACAGCCAAAGAAGTCCTGAGAGGAAAGTTTATTTCCATAAATGCCTATATCCAAAAGTCAAAAAGATCACAAAGAGACAACCAAATGAATTGACTCAAAGTACTAGAAAAGGAAGAACAGACGAACCCCAAACCAAGCAGAAGAAGGAAATTATTAAGATCAAATCAGAACTTAATGAAATTGGTAACAGGGAAACTATACGGAAGATTAATAAAACAAAAAGTTGGTTCTTTGAAAAAATAAACAAAATTGACACGCCCTTGGCTAAACTCATGAAAAACATAATAGAAAAAACTCTAAAAAGCTCCATCAGGAAGAAAAAAGGAGAAGTTACAACCAATGCCGAGGAGATTCAAGATATAATTTATGAATATTACAAAAACCTTTATGGACACAAACTGGAAAATGTGGAGGAAATGCGCAAATTTTTAGAAACACACAGCCTCCCTAGGTTCAACCAGGTAGAAATAGAATTGCTGAACAGACAAATATCAAGGGCTGAAATTGAAACAGCAATAAAAAACATTCCAAAAAAGAAAAGTCCCAGGCCAGATGGTTTCACACCCGAATTTTACCACACCTACAAAGAAGAACTGGTGCCTATCCTACAGAAATTATTCCACAGCATCGAGAAGGATGGACTCCTCCCCAACACATTTCATGAAGCCAACATAATCCTGATACCAAAACCAGGAAAAGATGCATCAAAAAGGGAAAACTACAGACAAATATCCCTTCTGAATATAGATGTAAAAATTCTCAACAAAATTCTAGCTAACTGAATCCAGGTACTAATTAAGAAAATAATCCACCATGACCAAGTGGGCTTCATTCCAGAGATGCAGGGATGGTTCAACATACGCAAATCTATAAATGTAATTCACCACATAAACAGAAGCAAAAGCAAAAACCATATGATTCTCTCAATAGATGCCGAAAAAGAATTTGACAAAATTCAACACCCTTTTATCATAAGAACACTTAACAAAATAGGCATAGATGGGGCCTACCTAAAAATGATACAAGACATATACAACAAACCCACAGCCAACATCATACTGAATGGGGAAAAATTGAAAGCATTCCCACTTAGAACTGGAACCAGACAAGGTTGCCCACTATCTCCACTTCGATTCAACATAGTGCTGGAAGTCCTGGCCATAGCAATCAGGCAAGAGAGTGGAATTAAAGGCATACAAATGGAAACAGAAGAGATAAAACTCTCACTATTTGCTGATGATGTGATATTATATCTAGAAAACCACAAGGATTCAACCAAGAGGCTACTGGAATTGATAAATGAATTCAGTAAAGTCTCAGGATATAAAGTCAATACACGCAAATCAGAGGCTTTCATATATGCCAATAGCAGTCATATCGAGAACCAAATCAAAGACTCACTTCCCTTCACAATAGCAACAAAGAAAATAAAGTATCTAGGAATATATTTAACTAAGGAGGTAAAAGACCTCTAGAGGGAGAACTATGAAACACTGAGGAAGGAAATAGCACAGGATGTAAACAGGTGGAAAACCATACCATACTCGTGGGTCGGCAGAATCAACGTTGTTAAGATGTCTATACTACTCAAAGTGATCTACAGATTCAATGAAATCCCTATTAAAATACCAACATCATTCTTCACAGATGTAGAAAAATTAATTCTACACTTCGTATGGAACCAGAGAAGACCCTGCATAGCAAAAACAATTCTAGGCAATAAAAACAAAATCAGAGGCATCAATTTACCAGACTTCAAACTCTATCACAAAGCTGTAATATTAAAATCAGCTTGGTACTGGCACAAAAACAGAGCCATTGACCGGTGAAACAGAACTGAGAATCCAGATATAAAACTATCCACATATAGCCATCTAATCTTTGACAAACCAGAGAAAAACCTACACTGGGGAAAAGAATCTTTATTCAATAAATGGTGCTGGGAAAACTGGATAGCCACATGTAGAAGACTGAATCAGGATCCACACTTTTACCTCTCACAAAAATCAGCTCATTCTGGGTAACAGATTTAAGCCTAAGCAGTGAAACTATTAGAATTCTAGAGGATGATGTAGGAAACACTCTTCTAGACATTGGCCCAGGTAAAGAATTTATGAATAAGACCCCAAAGGCAATCACAGCAACAACCAAAATAAATAAATGGGATCTGATCAAATTAAAAAGCTTCTGCAAAGCCAAAGAAACTGTCACAAGAGCAAACAGACAACCTACAGAATGGGAGAAAATTTTTGCATGCTACAAATTCGATAAAGGGCTGATAACTAAAATCTATTTAGAACTCAGAGAAATCAACAAGAAAAAATCAAACAACCCTATCAAAAAATGGACAAGGGACATGAACAGAAACTTTTCAAAAAAAAAGAGTAATGGCCAAAAAGCATATGAAAAAATGCTCAACATCTCTAATCATCAGGGAAAGGCAGATCAAAACCACAATGAGATATCACTTATCTCCGGTGAGACTGGCCTTTATCAAAAAATCCCAAAACAATAAATGTTGGCATGGATGTGGAGAGATAGGAACACTCATACACTGCTGGCGGGACTGCAAACTAGTGCAACCTCTGTGGAAAGCAATTTGGATATACCTTAAAGAGATACAAGTATAAGTACCATTCGATCCAGCAATCCCATTACTGGGCATCTCCCCAAAAGAACAAATGATACTCTATAAGAAAGACACCTGCACCCGAATGTTCATAGCAGCACAATTCACAATTCCAAAGATGTGGAAACAACCCAGGTGTCCATCAATACATGAGTGGATTAAGAAAATGTGTTATATGTATACCATGGAGTACTGTGAAGGTTTAAGAAGCAATGGTGATATAGCACCTCTTGTATACTCTTGGATAGAGCTGGAATGCATTGTACTAAGTGAAGTATCACAAGAACGGAAAAACAAGTCCCACATGTACTCACCATCAAATTGGTATTAACAGATCAACACATAAGTGTGCATATAAGAATAACATCTATTGGATGTCGGGCGGGGGGGAGGAGGGGACTGTTATATGCATACACAAAGAGTGCAATGCGCACCATCTGAGGGATGTACACACTTGAAGCTCGGACTTGGGGTGGAGACGGGGTAAGGGCATCATAGGTAACCTAATGATCTGTACCCCCATAATATGGTGAAATAAAAAAAAATTGCCAATCTGATAGGGGTAAAATGCTATCTCCTTGTGGTTTTAATTTGCATTTCCCTGATGTTGAACATTTTTTCATGTTTGTTGGCCATTTAGCTATCATCTTTTGCCAACGTTTTGATGGGGTTGTTTGTATTTTTCCTGATGATTTGTTTGAGTTCTTTGTATATTCTGTAGTTCTTTATCAGATGTACAGTTCACAAATGCTTCCACCCATTCTGTAGGTTGTCTATTTATTCTGTTGATTATTTCCCTTGCTGTGCAGAAACTTTTAAATTTAATTAAATTCCATTTATTTATTTTTGTTATTGCTGTATTTGCCTTTGGAGTCTTAGTCATAAGTTTTTTGCCTAGGCCAATGTATAGAAGAATTTTTTTAATATTTTTTCTTCTAGAATTTTTATGGTTTTGTGTCTTACACCTAAGTCTCTCATCCATCTTGAGTTAATTTTCATATATGATGAGAGATAGGGGTCCTTTTTCATTCCTTTACATGTGTCTATCCATTTTTCCCAGAATCATTTTTTGAATATAGCTGCCTTTCAGCAGTGTAAGTTCTCTGCTGTGTAGAAGATCAGTTGGTTGTAAGTAGATGGTTTCATTTTTCGGTTTTCTATTCTGTTACATTGGTTTACGTCTCTAGATTTACACCAGTATCATGCTGTTTTGGTTACTATAGCCTTGTAACATAATTTAAATCTAGTATCATGATGCCTTCAGGTTTGTTCTTTTCATTTAAGATTGCTTTGGCTATTCAGCCTCCTTTATGAGTCCAAATGAAGCTTAGATTTATTTTTTTTAGATCTGTGAAATATGACATTGGCATTTTGATGGGGATTGTGTTGAATATGTGAATCACTTTAGACAGTATTGGCATTTGAATGATATTGATTTTACCAATCCATGAGCATAGGATATTTTTCCATTTGTGTCATCTATAATTTCTTTCATCAGTGTTTTGTCATTCTCCTTGTAGATATATTTCACTTCCTTGGTTATATATATTCCTATTTTTACTTTGTTTGTAGCTATCCTAAATGCTTATGACTCCTTAATTTCACTCTCAGTTTGACTGTTATTAGTATATAGAAATGGTATTGATTTGTGTACATTGTTTTTATTACTTGAGTTTTTGCTGAATTAAATTATCAATTCTAGTAGTCTTTTGGTGGAATTCATTGAGTTTTCTAGATACAAGATTATATGGTCAGCAAATAATGGATAGTATAACCTCCTCTTTCCCTATTTAGATATCCTTTATTTATTTCTCTTGCCTGATTGCTTTGGCTAGGTTTTCCAGTATTACGCTGAATTGATAGAAGCGGTGACAGTGGGCACCTTTGTTTTGTTCCAGTTCTTAGGGGGAATGCTTTAAACTTTTCCCCATTTGGTATGATGTTGGCTATGGGTTTGTCACATGTGTCTTTTATAATTTTGAGGTATGATCCTTCTATGTCTAGTTTCTTGAGGATTTTTTATAATAAAAGGGTGCTGGATTTTATCAAATGCTTTTTATGCATCTATTGTGATGATCATATGGTCTTTCTTTTTGCTTCTCTTTATGTGTTGAAACATATTTATTGATTTGTGCATGTTGAACCACCCTTACATCCCTGGGATGAAACCCAATTGATCATGGTGAATTATCTTTTTGATAAGCTGTAGAATTTGGTTGTCAGTATTTTGCTGAGGATTTTTGCATCTATGTTCATAAGGGAAATTTTTCTATAGTTTTCTTTTTTTTTTTTTTTGTTGGGTCTTTTCCTTGCTTAATACCAAGGTGATAATGGCTTCATAGAATGAGTTAGGGATGATTTCCTCCTTCTTGATGTTATGAAACAGTTTCAGTAGGGTAGGTACCAGTTCTTCCTTGCAGGTCTTGTAGAATTTAACTGTGAATCTGTCTGGTCTGGCGATTTTATTGTTGGGAGATTTTTTTATTACTGCTTCAATCTTGCCACTCTGTATTGGTCTGTTCAGGATTCTATTTATAACAGATTCAGATTTGGGAGGTTGTGTGTTTCCAGGAATTCATCCATTTTGTCTACTTCTTCTAGTTTGTGTGCACGGAGGATTTTGTAGTTTTCACAAATGAGATTTTGCATTTCTTTGATATCTGTTGTAATGTCTCCTTTTTCATTTCTTATTGAGCTTATTTGAATGATTTCTCTTTTGTTTTTGGTTAATATAGCTAGTGGTCTATCAATTTTGTTTATCTTTTCAAAGAATCAACTTTTTGTTTTGTTGATCCTTTCTATTTTTTTTTTTCATTTATTTATGTTCTGAGTTTCGTTGTTTCTTTTCTTCTGCTGGCTTTTTTTCCCCCTCTCTCTCTTCCTTTTATATTTCCTTGAGATGTCACCTTACGTTATTATTTTGTGATCTTTCTTTTTGATGTAGACATTTAAAGCTATGAACTTTCCCTTCAGGAATGTTTTTGCTGTATCCTATAGATTTTGGAAGCTTGTGTACCCTTTGCCATTAAGTTCAATAAATCCTTTGATTTCTATCTTTATTTCTTCATTGACTCAAGGATCATTCAGCAGCAGGTTGTTTAATTTCCATAACTTTGTAGAAATTTGAATGTTTCTGTTGGAATTGATTTATAATTTTATTCCACTGTGGTATGAGAAGATTCATTACATGATTTTGATATTTCTGAATTTGATGAGACTTTTTTGTGGCCTAAGATATAATTAATCTTTGGAAATATCCCATGTGCTGATGAGAAGAATGTATATTCAGTAGTTTTGGGATAGAATGCTCTGTTAATGTCTTTTAGGTCCATTTGTTCTAGAGTCCCAGTTAATTCTGATATTTGTTGATTTTTTTCCATTGATTATCTGTCTAGTTCTGTCAGTGGGATGTTGAAGTCCCTGGAAATTATGATGTTATTGTTTATTTCTTTGCTTATATCTAGTAGAATTTGCTTTATCAATCTGGGAGATCCTGCATTAGGAGCACATGTCTTTAGGACTGTGATATCTTCTTGATGAATTGCTGCCTTTACCATTACATAATGGCCATCTTTGTCTTTTTTTATCATCATTAATTTGAAGTCTATTTGGTCTGATATTAGAATTGCTTCGCCTGGTTGATTTTGGTTTCCGTTTGCATGGAATGTTTTTTTTTTCCATCCCTTTACCTTCAATCTATGCAAGTCCTTGAGAGCGAGACATGTTTCTTGGACAGCATATACTTGACTTAAATTTTTTCATCCCTTCAGCCACTCTGTGTCTTATAAATGGGGCATTAAGACCAATCATGTTCTATGTTAGTACTGATACGTGGGATACCATTCTATTCATCATGTTGGATGATACCTTGCTGTTTTATTTTCTTTCTTGTGCTATTTTATAAGAGTTGTGGGGTTAAACTTTTGGGTCTTTTTACATTGTTGGGCATGTATTGTGCTGTTCTATGTATTATGCACTTTTGAGTATTTCCCGTAGGGAAGGCCTAGTAGTGACAAATTCCCTAGTGTTTGCTTGTCTGGAAAAGTCTTTATTTCTCCATCATTTATGGAACTTTTGCAGGGTACAAAATTCTTGGCTGGTGATTTTTCTGTTTAAGAAGACTAAAAATGTTTCCCCCGTACCTTCTGGCTTATAAGGTCTCTGCTGAGCAGTCTGTTGTTGGCCTGAGGGGTTTTCCTTTGTAGGTGAGTTGTTGCTTTTGTTTTGCAGCTTGTAGAATTTTCTCTTTCATTTTTACTTTGGCTAAGTTGATAATTACATGTCTTGGAGATGTCCCATTTGCTGTGACTCTGCCTTGTATTTTATGACCATCTTGTTTCTGAGTATCTGAATCTCTCATGATACCAGGGACATTTTCCTAAATAATTCCCTCAAATAAGTTTTCCATGCTTTTGCTTTTCTGTCTCCTCCCTCGGGGATACCTATAATTTATATATTGCCTCATTTCACATGATCCTATATTTCTTAGAGTGATTTTTCATTCTTTATTCTTTTTTTTTTTTCTGCATCTTTGACTGACTGGGTTAGTGCAAAAGCCTTGTCTTCGAGCTCTGAGCTTCTTTTTTCTGATTTATCTTGCCTATTTTTGAAGCTTTCTTCTGTATTTTGAAAGTCCCTAAAATGACTCCTTCATTTCTTTAAGTTCGCTTATATCCTTTCTTATGTTGTCTAGCTCTTTATTGACGTTTTCTTTTTTTTTTCATTTACGTTCTTAAAGTTTTTCAGCTTCTTATTGTTGGTTTTCAGCTATATCTTCAATCCCATGTAATTTATTTGACATTCATATTCTGAATTCTATTTCTGACATTTTGGCAGTTTTCATTTTGTTGGGGTCCATTGCTGTAGATCTATTTTTGTTCTTTGGGGGCATTGAAATTGCTTGATTTTTCATGTTGCCAGAGTTATTTTATTGTTTTCTTTTCATCTGAAAGTTCTCTCTGCTCAGGGCAGATAGGTGTGTGACACATCTGTTCACCTTTGCTGGGAATTCTCTTAGATAGTGAGAAGAATGAGAGATTCTTATATGGTGCTTTGTGACCTACTGTGGAAGATTGACCAGGCAGAATAGGGTGGATGCAATGAGAGCCTGTAATGCATCTGTTTTGTATTGTCCATTTCCCCGGGTCCAGGTGTGATGGTAGCCCATGGTTATTGGGTCCCTGATGTAGTGTTGGACCACAGGGTGGTTCCTTCCAGGCACCTCAGGGGTGGAGTCATGGAGTCAGGCTGGCAGCAGTGTGGGAGCCACTGCTTGACCATAGGGCCCCATGGCAGCACAGGATACTCAGGGGTGGGCCCACGGGGAATGGAAGCTGGGCAGCCAGGGCTTTCCCTTTGTCCATGCCCCACCAAGGCAGTTGATGTAGGGCTTCCAGGTTGCATCTGTGATACCCGTTCTGCTGGAATTCCCCATGAGGAGGAGGGGTGCTGAGCTTCCAGTCATGGGGCCCACGAGATTGTCGACTCTCACTGTTCCCTCCCCAGCCTCGCCGGGGTGATACAGAGATGGCTGCAGCAAAACAGAGCCCTCTGTAGACCAGGTTCTCTGGGCCTGAGAGCTCAGAATGGTGTTAGTTGCAGTGACGCATTAAAGGAAACCACCAGGTCCTTGCTGTGCCCACTCTCCAGCATGATGTCACTGCACAGACTGAAAAAATCTCCCTGATCAGTGCAGAGGTCTGTGGTGGTGATGTCTGTGTGGGGTCCCCTCACAGCTCAGGCCACAGTGTCTTCAGGAGGAACATGGAGTCCCAAGGCTTTCTGTTCCTGTACTTCCCCATGTGTGGATGGCTCCTCCAGATACCTTCCAATCTTTCTGAGTGGATCGCCCTGTCACCTTCTTCTTCATTTCAAGTGTCTCTTGTCACTGCTCCAGTGATTCATGATTCTGTCTTCAAGAAGGCCAATCTATGAGGTGGGCAACCATTTGCAAATTTTGATCCTCTCCTTGAGAGTGGCATGCATGGACTACTTCTAGTCTAGTCTGCCATCTTGCCCCCTTCTCCTAAATATAATATAGTATTAATGACATGGAACTTGGTGAGGTCATCTAGGGCAGTGGCTTTCACTTTTGATCACAAATTATAATTTAAAAAGTACGCTTTTCATTGTGATCCAGTATATATGAAAGATACTCTTATTAAGTGTAAAGAAATATGATATTTTCTGTTCTATTTCTCCCCCTGCCCATAACCTGATCCTATCCCACAACATTTATTTTATAACCCATTAATGAATGTCTACCCACAGTTTGAAAAAAAATTAACCTAGGGAGTTGTTGTATTAATAGGTACAGAAGAGGGCTGTCTGAAGTTTGCATCTTGCAGCATTCTTATTTTTAGAGGTCAGGTTGATAAGGCAGAGCCAGCCAGGAAGATCTGTAGTAAGAAGGAAGAGCGTCTTATACAGTGGGAGGAGAATGGTACCCGGAAACTAAAAATGAAAATGTTTTAAAGAAAGAGGGAAATATTAACTGTGTCCAGTGTTATTAATAGGTTGAGTATGATGAGTACTAAAAATTGATTACTGGATTTAGCAGCACAGAAACAATAGGTGCCCTTGATAAGAGCAGTTCCACAGAAGTGGTGGTGACAAAGCTTTATTTGCATGGAAACAAGACAGAACAGAAGAACAAAAACTGGATACAAGAGTGAAGACCCTCTTAAGGAAAATTACCACAAAGAAGATCAGAGAAACAAAGCAGTAGCTAGAAAAGGATGAGGAGTCAATGGAAGTTATCTTTTTGGCATTTTGTTTATTTGGTCTTAAGACAGAAGACACATATATTATATATAAAAAGTTCTTGAATAGGCAAGAGGAGATAGCATCTTTTGCACAGAGTTGATGTATTGTATAGTGGTAGGAGGCAAGGCAGTTTATATGGATGCCAATACAAGTAGAGTAGTAAGTAAGGGGATATGAAAGTATGAAAGGTCTTTTGAGATTGCTTTCACTTTCTCAGTAAATAAGAAAGCATTTTCAGCAGCTGACAATGAAAGGAAGAAAGAAGATGTTGAAGATTTGAAGAGAGTGGAGAAGCCGTGAAATAATTATCTAGATTCTAGAACAATGGAAGGGTAAATAGGCTAGCGAAATGGCGTAGGATTGCCAGACAGCATTAAAGTGCTCCTTTGACATTAATAGTTATGAATTAAATAATTATATTTGTAACATAACTGTTCATCTACATCTCTGCTTCCTTACAATTATTCCTTCATTCCCCTTCATTCCCCCCATATACTCTTGCTATTTCCAAGAGTAATCTTAACACACAGTTCTATCATGCCAATATCTTGTTAAAATATTTTAATGGTTTCACATTGACTACAGAATAAACTCTAAATAGATCATCCCCCTACTTAGTTTTCAAGGTTGATCTTTAACTTGTTTGACTATATTCACAGTGCTCCTTTCAAACAATGCGATATACTGTTCACAAAAATAATCCCAAGCATTAGTGTTACTTTTGCTTACAACATCCTCTTTTCTCTGGACTTTTTGCCTCTTAATATCAACTATATCAATCACCACATCATATATTCTGCGTCACGCAACTCTGTGACTTTGCAAATTGTTTCACCCAGCAACATATGGCGAGAACAAATCCACACAGATTTTGAAACTTTAGTGGACACAATCTCACAATACCTTGCCTCATGTCTGCAGCACTCATTTGTTGCCTTCCTAACAGAAGCTTTCCTTATTAATGCTGAATATAGGATATCTAAGTACTGCTTACAATCCAGACATGCAGGGGAGAGAATACTCCATAGGGTAAAACTTTGATCACTGGAAGACTGAAAGATAAATTCTTCTGCCTTCATTCTTAGGAAGATTGTCCTAGTATGTAATAGCTCAGTTGACCCCTCGGAAGATGGTCCTGAGTGATTGATTGATATGTGTTGCTCTGCTCATAATACACCTTTGCATTAGTGCTTCCTCCTTTCCTGACTCACTCCCTGTCATTTCACTCCTGCTTCCCTGGTACTGTACTCCCTAATAAAGTAGTGATACCTATGTTTTTTCCTCAGGTTCTGTTTCCTGAAAAATTCAGGGCAAGACAATATCCTTATCTGATTTTTACAACAACTCTGTGAAGTAAAATGTATTATTATTCTCAAATAATGTATAATCAAACTGAAGCTAAGAATGTGTAACTGACTTGCCCAAAATATTTAAGGTATTCAAGTATTAAAACTGGACCTCTTGACTACAACAGCACTGCTATTTCTACTATTAATGCTATGCATCTCCAAAACCCAGTTTAAAGGTCCTGGATCCCTCAATCAGTAGTGATCACTTCCCTCTCTAGGCCAATACCAATTGCCTTATATTTCTCTAAATGTGTTTTGACGTATCAAATTGTATTTGATGGCAAGGCTACTACTCCCAATATATGATTAATTAAGAGAAATTGCCTTACCTCCTAAAGTATTCAGCACAGTATACAATAAATAATTTACATTAAAGAATGTGATGTTGAGAAAGTGAAATAAATAAATGCACGAATTAATTAATTAAATGCCTCTATCCTTTTTATCCTTGACATACATATGCTTAGAATTCCCATTTCCATTTACTCTTTCCAAAATAGCTGAGGTCTAAAAGTCATATCACAATCATATGAATATAATCTAATTTAACAACAATATTTTGTAATTTAGGAGTCTAATTAAATTGGGTTTTTTAATTCACTTAGAATTTAACAGATAAGTTTTTAAGTGCTTTTTAAAATGTTTTGTACCTTAGCATGATGCTCTGGGGATTTGTCCCAAACAATTTATAAGAAAAGATTTATATAAAAATAGCTTTACTGTGATATTTGTAACAACCAAAATTATGGAACTAGCCCAATTATCAAATGAAAACTGAAGTAAACTAAACATTGATAAAACTAGTCAATTTAGTATCATGAAATCATTAAAATTATGTTTGTAAAAGTTAATAACTTGGGAAATATAAGGAAGTATTGAATTTTTATACCTCATGATCATAATTACTTAAAACAAAAATATAAATAAACAAAGGAGGAACAACAAGAACAAAAAACATACATGAAAAGAGCTGGAAGAAAAGACACTGTAACTTTGGCAGTAAATTTTCTTCTGTGGTACAATTATTGGTGATTTAAAAAAATTCATTTTTTATTTCTGTGTTTCTCCAATATTATCTAATATATATATATATATATACACATATATCTATCTATCTATCTATCTATCTATATATATATATATATATCACTTCTGGAATGGATACAAGAAACAAACTTTATTTAAAAAGTAAAATGCGTGAGAGTACCTGAGTACATTCCAATGAACATAACTTTTCTTAAAATAATTGAGGATCTTGTAAGGCCTCCAGGTCATCTTTCTAAGCACAAATTCTCATTACCAGAATTACAGATCAAGCTGAAGAAATGAGAGATTGTGTTTAATGTGTATGACTCCAGGATATTCATATATTTAGTGAGAGTATTGGACTTTTCAAAAAATTATATATGTGTGTGTGTATATATATGTATATTCCAATAATTAGCTTGGATTGTCTCACAATTTGATTTTTAAAAGTCTATTAAATTACATGATTGTGCTATTTTGCCTATATTTTTACCAACATATTTTTGCTTGTATTTAAAACCAATATTTTAATTCTATATTCATTATAAGTTGCAATAGAGATATTTGTTTAGCTATGATAAAAGAAATGTTTAACCTACTCATTATTTTTCATAATCTTGAATATTTATTATTTTGGATGGCTCTTTATTTTTTTCTCCTCTTTTCTTTCTTTTCTTCTTACTTTCCCTGTTTCCTTCTTTTCTTCTTTCTTACCTTTCTTTATTCCCTCCTTTTTCCTTCCCTCTCTTTCTTTCCTTTCTTATTACTTAATATTTTATTTGTGCTTATTCCGGTGATGAACCAAGAGATATATTTAATTTCTCCATAAGTTTTTGGTTTGCTTTAGCTAAATATTTTTGTACATGCAGAATTAAAAAAAGTGTAGCACAAGAAAGTTCAATTATGGCTTTCAATTATGGCAGTAACTTCTAATTACAGTATTATCATCTTATCATAAAAATTTCAAAACAGACTTTTGAATTCCAGAACATAGAAAATCATATAATAAAAGTAGATGAAAGTTGTTACAGGTTTATAATCATAAAAAATAAGAATAACATGAAATGAAACAGAGATAAAATAACCAACATGTAAAATTTATTTCTATCTTTGAAGTTTGCCATAATGAAATCCAGGACTATGGAAATAAGTTTCTTAAATTTAAGTTAAAATGGTTTCATGCCAGCAAAAACTTATTCTTGGTAGCAAGAGTTAAAACACAAATAATGCTTTAGATGTTAGACCCCTTTATAATATTACACATTCACCAATATAAATAGGAAAAGGGGTCATAGAAAGGCTTGGAAATTTCTCAAGGAATGAACTAGCAGCAATTGTGTACTTGAGCTGAGGAAGGGATGAGAAACAGGAGGGTCAGAGGAAGGTCACAGCCTGCTGAAAACACAAAACTATTTTATTTATTTTGGAGAAGTTGTGGAGAAGTGGGGACAATCACTAGATTAACTTTATTTATCTTAAATTACTGTTTAGTTCTGGGCGATAACCTGTATATTCATCTGAGGAAATTTTTCCTCTCCTTCACCTGGAATGAGGAATCTCTGTTACCACTGATGTATGTATATGTGTAGTTAAAATAGAAACCAAGTAGTTCCTGGAGAAAAAGTTATCCAGAGCATGGCTTTGTGGTGGTGAATTACTTTTGATTTATCATGATACTTCCTGTGGCCTATGTCTCTCTGAAACAACAACAATGAAAATGAAGTTTTTTGTTGTTACTGATCCTATATTCCTATATGTGAAACTGACACACAGGCACATCATGGGAGTGTCTATGCAACTGTTCTGAAGAAAGTTGTCTTAGTAACATTTGTGTTACTATAAAGGAACACCTGAGGCTGTTAATTTATAAAGATAAAAGATATATTTGGCTTCCAGTTCTTCAGGAGGTACAAGAAGAATGGCTTCCCCATCTACTTCTGGTGAGGGCCTCAGGAAGCTTTTTCTCATGGCAGAAGGCTAAGAGGGAGCAGGCATATCACATGGCAAGAGAGGGAGCAAAAGAGAGAGGAAGGGTGCTACAATCTTTTAGCAACCAGCTCTCATGTGACTAATAGAGCTAGAGCTCACTTATTACCAGGAGAATGACAGCAAGCCGATCATGAGGGATCCACCCCCATGACCAAAATACTTCTCCCCAGGCCCGACCTCCAATATTGGGGATCGAATTTCTGCATGAGATGTGGAAGGGGAAAATATCCAAACAATAATCATTCCATCCCTGGACCCCCATATCTCATGTCCTTCTTACACTTCAAAATATAATCACCCCTTCTCAACAGGCCCCAACAGTCTTAACTCATTCCAGTATCAACTCAAAAGTTCAAAGTCCAAAGTCTCATGTGAGACTCAAGGCAAGTTCCTTCCAGGTATGATCTTGTAAGATCAAAAACAAGTTATTTACTTCAAAGATACAATGGTGGTACAGGCATTGGGTAAGCATTCCCATTCCAAAAAGGAGAAATTAGCCAAAAGAAAGGGGCAAGGTACCCCAGAGAAGTCTGAAATCCAGAAGGATAGACATTAAATCTTAAAGGTTCAAAATAATCTCCCTGGACTTTATGTCCCACATCCTGTTCACACTGGTGTGAGGCATGGGCCCCCAAAGCCTTGGACAGCCCTGTACTTGTGGCATTTCTGTGAACAGCCCAATGTCTGCTCTCATGAGTTGGAGTCTACTACCTGTGGCTTTTCCAGATGGAGGT
>RJWJ010025543.1:0-23783 GCA_004363605.1 Indri indri | reverse complement strand
TAAGGACTCTATTAGTGGTAGACATTCAATAGGGATCCATTTTCATGAGCCATTCTCATTCCTTTCATCACTCTTCCTTGTAAGTAGTGCCAAAAATCTGTAAAATTAGAAAATCATTTGTTATCTTGGAGCCAAGTTTTAGAATGTCTAAGTTGATAAAGCCCTTAGAAAATACTTCCAACTCACCCACTGCACATTACAGATGAGAAACTTGAAGTCCAGAAATGGAAATGACTTGCTCAAAATTACAAAGCTAATGCGTGGGGGGCGTTTTAAACCAGTAAATGTGTAGCAATTTGTTACACAGCAATGGAAAACTAACATAAAGTTGTAATCTTCCAAGAGTGCTCATATTATTATTAAGACCTAAAGCACTAAAAAGCTATAAAAAGATCTTGGCATCCCACAGTCACTTCCATATGTAACTCAAAATATAACATTATTTTTTGAGATTACACATAGCTTACATGTATGGTATAATTAAAATGAGTTCCTTAGATTTTCTGATTACAAAAATCTGGATATTTTCATCAAAATAAAACTTTTCTCACACTGAACTTCAATTGGACTTTAGATCAAATGGACCTAAAACACATGTGCAGAACATTCTACCCAACAACTACTGAAAATTCATTTTTTTTAAGCAGAGTCTCACTCTGTTGCCCAGGCTACAGTGCCAGCATATCCATTCTTCTCATTAGCACATGGAACACTAGCCAAGATAGAACACATGTTAAGCCACAAAACAAGTCTCAACAAATCTTTAAAAACTGAAACCATATCAAGTGTCTTCTTAGACCACAGTGGAATAAAACTAGAAATTAATTCCAAGAGGAACTTCAGAAACTATACAAACACATGGAAATTAAACAACATGCTCCTGAATAATCACTGGGTCAAGAAAGAAATTAAGATGGAAATTGAAAAACATTTTGAAATGAATGAAAATGAAAACACAACATATCAAAACCTGTGGGATACAGCAAAAGCAGCGCTAAGAGGGAATTTTCTAGCACTAATGCCTACATCAAAAAATCAGAAAGATCACAAATTAACAACCTAATGTTATGCTTTATATAACTAGAAAAACAAGAATGAACAAAGCCCAAAGCTAGCAGAAGACAGAAATAACAAAGATCAGAGCAGAACTAAATGAAATAGAAACCCAAAAAACAATACAAAAGATCAATGAAACAAAAAGGTGGTTCTTCAAAAAGACAAATAAAATTGATAAACCACTAGCTAAATAACTAAAAAAAGAAGAGATAAGATTCAAATAAACAAAATAGAAGTGAAAAGAGAGACATTACAACTGATACCTCACAAACACAAAAGATTGTCAGAGAACATTGTGAACAACTATATGCTACAAACTAGAAAACCTAGAAAAATGGATAAATTCCTAGAAACGTATAACCTCCCGAGATTGAACCAGGAAGGAATGGAAATCCTGAACAGACCAATAATGAGTAGCGAGATTGATTTAGTAATGAAAAATCTTTCAACAAAAAAAAAGCTCAGGACCAGATGAATTCACAGCCAAATTATACCAAACCTACAAAGAAGAGCTAATATCAATCCTCCTAAAACTGTTTCAAAAACTCAAGGGAAGGGAATGCTCCCTAACTCATTCTGTGATTCCAGTATCACACCGATACCAAAACCAGACAAAGAAACAACAAAAAGAGAAAACTTTAGACCAATATCCCTGATGAACATAAAAGCAAAAATCCTCACCGAAATAATAGCAAACCAAATCCAACAGCACATCAAAAAAATAATACACCATGATCAAGTGGGTTTTAAACCAGAGATGCAAGGAAGTTTCAATATACTCAAATCTGTAAATGTGATTCATCACATAAACAAAATTAAGGACAAAAACTATATAATTATCTAAACAGATGAAGAAAAAGCATTCCATAAATTCAGCATCTCTTCATGATGACAAACCCTCAACAAACTAAGCATAGAAGAAACATACCTCAAAATAAAAAAAAGACATATATGACAAACCCACAGCCAATGTCACACTTAATGGGAAAAAATTGAAAGCATTCCCTTTAAGAACTGAAACAAGACAAGGATACCCACTTTCACCACTCCTATTCAACATAATACTCATAGTACTAGAAGTCCTAGCCAGAGTAATCAGGAAAGAGAAAGAAATAAAAGGCAACCAAATTGGGAAACAGGAAGTCAAATTATCTGTTCATTGATGATATGATCTTATATTTAAAAGACCCTAAAGACTCTACCAAAAAAAACCTCTTAAATATGATAAATAAATTTAGTAAGGTTTTAGGATGCAAAATCAATATAAAAAATAAATAGTGTTTCTATACACCAATAACAATCTAGCCAAGAACCAAATCAAGAAGGCAATCCTATTTATTATACAATAATAACAAAAAATAGAATACCTAGGAATATATTTAACCAAGAAGGTGAAAGATCTCTACAAGGAAAACATTCTGATGAAAGTAATTGCAGATGACACAAACAAACAAAAAAACATACCTTGCTCACGGATCAGAAGAATTAATATCATTAAAATGACCATACGGCCCAAAGCAATCTACAGATTCAATGCAATCCCTGTCAAAATGCCAATGTCATTTTTCAGAGAATTAGAAAACAATCCTAAAATATCAAAAAGAATCCAAATAGCTAAAGCAATTCTAAGAAAAAAGAACAAAGCTGGAGGCATTACGTTTCCTGACTTCAAATTATACCACAAGGCTATAGTAACCAAAACAGCATGGTACTGGTATAAAAATAGACATTTAGAACAATAGAACAGAGTAGACTACCCAGAAACCAGAAATAAAGCCATGTACTTACAGCCAACTGATTTTTGGCAAAGTCAACAAGCACATATACTGGGGAAAAGACACTCTTTTCAGTAAATGGTGCTGGAAAAATTGGATTGTCATATACAGAAGAATGAAACTGGATCCTTATCTCTCACCTTATACAAAAATTAACCCAAGATGAATTAAAGACTTAAATGTAAGACCTGAAATTACAAAAATACTAGATGAAAACCCAGGGAAAACTCTTCTAGACTTTGGGCTAGGCAAAAAAATAATAACTAAGACCTCAAAAGTGCAGGCAATTAAAACAAAAATGGACAAATGGAACTTAAACTAATAAGCTTCTGCACAACAAAAGAAATAATCAAACAGTGAATGGACAACCTACAGAATGACTAGTTGGCATGGCAGCAGGGCACTGGAAAATGGTCACCTATACTCCCTATGGGTTCTCCCACTCCTCCTGCCTTGCTTCTGACAGATACCTCTACTGCTGTTCCTTCCAGAATGGAAAAAAATATTTGCAAACTGTATATCCAACAGAGGGCTAATATCCAGAATTTACAAGGCATTCAAATAACTCAACAACAATAAAAAATAATAATCCCATTTAAAAATGGGCTAAAGACATGAATAGACATTTTTCAAAAGATGACAATCAAATGGCCAACAAGCATATGAAAAGTCTTAATATCACTAATCATTAGAGAAATTCAAATTAAAACCACAATAAGATATCAACTTACACCAATCAGAATGGTAAAAAAGACAAAAAATATTATAACAGTTGTTGGCAAGGATGTAGAGAAAAGGGAATGCTTATACACTGTTGGTAGGCATGTAAATTAGTAAAACTCTACGGGAAACAATATGGAGATTCCTCAAAGAACTAAAAGTAGAACTACCCTTTGATCCAGCAATCCTACTACTGGGTATCTACCTAAAAGAAAAGAATCAACATATCAAAAAATATCTACCCTCATATGTTTATCATAGCACTATTCACAATAGCAAAGACATGGAATCAACCTAAGTGTCCATCAATGGATGACTTGATAAAGAAAATGTGGTATTTATATACAATGAAATACTATTCTGACATTAAAAAAGAATGAAATCATGTCTTTTGCAGCAATATTGATGGAACTGGAGCCCATTACCCTAAGTAAAACAACTCAGACACAGAGAGACAAATGCCACATATTCTCACTTACAAGTGGGAGTTAAATAATGTGTACACATGAACACAGAGTGTGGCATGATAGACAATGGAGACTCAGAAGGATGGAGGGGTAGAGAAGTGGGTGATGAGAAATTACTTACTGGGTACAATGTATGTTATCCCAGTGATGGATACACTAAAAGGCCTGACTTCACCACTGTGCAATACATCCATTCAACAAAATTACACTTGTACCCCATAAATTTATACAAATAAAAAAAATGCCTACAATCTTAAAAAAAAACAGCTTTTCTTCTTTCTCTCCTTTTATTAGATAATCCACCACTTATTTTTAAGGAGCCTTAAATGAAAATGTCTAATTATGGAATTTCAGAAATCAAGATAGGAATGGGGGCTCATAGATGGCAGGGAAAGAGACACTTCCCTGGGGTCCAGAAGTCACTTCCATCTCAGTTTTCCTCCCAGTCAACAGCCCAACTTTCCTGGGCGACCAGGTCTCATGACAGCAGGGCATTGGCAAATGGTCCCTCTTACCCACTATGGGTTCTCTCATTCCTCCTGCATTGTTTCTGATAGATGCTTGTACTGCTGTTCCCTCTAGCCATGCCAAGAAACTAAACCATGCACAATGAAATTAACAGATGCCATTTGGGCCAGAGGTGAGGGTACATTCAGGTTACCTCTGAAAGGAGAGAAATCAGGGAGGCTGGTGGACTGCCCCAGGGCCAGGGCTGCCAAGGTTAGCCATGTGCAAGCCAGTCAGTGCCCCATGACAAGTACAGTATCTCCCCTCATCTGTGGTTTCAATTACCCGCAGTCAACCAGAAACATTAAGTGGAAAATTCCAGAAACACACAATTCATTAGTTTTAAATTCAGGGCTATTCTAAGCAGCTTGATAAAAATTTCAAGGCATCCCACTCCATCCTGCCACGGATATGAATCCTTCCTTTGTCCAGTATTTCCACACTGTCTATGCTACCATCCTTAGGCATTTAGTAGCCATCTCAGTTATCAGATTGACTGTCACGGTATCACAGTGCTTGTGTTCAAATAAACCTTATTTTACTTAATAACGGTCCCAAAGCACTAGAGTAATGATGTTGGCATACTGTTATAATGGTTCTATTTTATTAGTAGTTATTGTTGTTAATCTCTTACTGTGCCTAATTTGTAAATTAAAATTTATCATAGACACATATGGATAGGCAAAAAAGTAGTATATACAGGATTCAGTGCTATCCATGATTTCAGCCATACACTGAGGGTCGTGGAACATATCCCCCCAGGATAGGGGGCACTGCTGTAAACCAAAGCTACCAAGGCACTTTCCCCCTTTAGGACAACAACTGCCACCCACTTCGTGGATTATAGAGAGGCAACTGGGGACGAGTAGGTGGAGAGATATCAAGAGAAAAGATACTCACACCTGAATAAAAGAGCAGAGTTCAGGCCACCAAAAAATAGAAACTCAATTCTACACATCTCAAGCATCTGCAGAAGCCATCCTGGCTGCCCTGAAAGCAGTCCTGTGAAGGCTGAGTGATGGCTTTGATCACCTGCCTCCAAATCCTGCAGCCCTTGCTGTCTGGGACCCTGGGCACATCATTTAACTTCTCTAAGCTCTCCTTTCCTCATTTGTAAAATGATGATAATGAAAGCAGCTCCCTCATTAGTTCGTTTTGTGGATTAAATGAGTTAAAACATATAAAATGGTTGGCCCCATGTCTGGCAGACAGAAAGTGTTCAAAACTCTCTTACCAAGGCACTCTCTTTCTAATCTTTGGTAAGTTTTCTCTCACTGTGGAAGAAAAGAACAACCATTCTCCACCTCTCTTCCCACCCCCAGCAAGAGTCTTGGTCTTATTTAACCAAACCCACTTCCCTTGCTTACAGCATAAAGGCAGGGACCGCATTTGTAGTTTTCTCTGTGTTTAGAGGAAGTAGCCCTTGACGTTGTGTCAGTCCTATTTCCCTACTTTCCTTACTGGTTACTACCCCAACCCCTATCACCTGCCTTCAATGCAGCAGGCAGTTGATGTGGGCAATTGATTTTTTTTCTTAATCTGGGGACTTAATTTGGCTTCTTTTAAGCAATGGAATCATGGCTCTGCTATTTCCCAGTTGGGAGGAAGTCTAGACTCAGTATGAGGAGAGGCTGTGTCTCTTTCCCATTCCAAGTTTCCTGTAGAATGAATCACCTCTGCTTGGAGGTAAATTTGGCCAGCCTGTCCAGCACAAATGTGCAACAAACTGGTGCCATCTGGAGAGGGGAAACCACAGATCACACCTTGCCCAAGGCATTAGCAAAACTCAGGCCAGCACTCAGAGCAACAAGAAAAACCAGTGAGAAGAAACAGGCAAAATGATTATGGCTTTAAGCTGTGTGGTCTTTATTTGAAGAGGAGTCAAGGAAGCAGCTTTGCCCCCAGTAGGAAGAGGAGAGTATAGGAGGCTGATGGAACCATAGCCCCAATCAACTTTTGAAGCCAACTCACAAAGCTGAATCCTACTGGAAAGAAATTACTCAGAAGGTCTTTAAATTCACAGTTCAAAAATTACATTCCTTTGGTCAACTTTCAAACCTAGCCTTTGGAGGGCCTTTCTCCTCTGAGCCCTGTTGCTCAGGATAAGATGAAAACAGAGATAAGAAATTCCAGTGAATTCTTTGATCCCCCCAGAGCTGGTCCAATTGGACTGAATGGGCTCCAAAATCTTAGTAAAGTTGTCTGTCACTCAAAGGCACAGGTGGAAAACTCAGATTCCAAAAATGAGACAAAACAGCAGATATGTTATCTGAGCAGTATTAAACGAGGGAATGTTTTCCTTCTTTTTCAGTGTAGAATCGTTATCTAAAAGTCTAAACCTCATGGTTAGAACATGGAGAGTCATTTATTCCAAAATGTGCTGGTTCCATTTGTCCAAGAAGTGGATAGTAATGTGCTCTTTCCCAAAGGGTGCAATAGCAAGAATGGAAATGTAATTTACTTTTTATTGCTGAGTTGGGCTTTTTCAAATGATTTTTGCAGACATATCTTTAATAGATTTTCAGACATATTTTATTTGTTGAAAAATTTCCATGCCCTTGCATAATTTCAATTATTCAATGGAAACCACAGTTTGGGGAATTGTTCCAGCTATGTATTCAGCCCTTTGAATAAGCTATATTTATTACTTAAATTGATTACTTTGTCCATTTGGAGATTAGCTCAGATGAATGAGGATCAAGAGAGAATGTGTTTTAGATCCCTTCCCCCTGCACTCACACAGGGGCCTTGTGCTTTGGAGTGGTTCATGAGCAGCTTGGAATCTGGCCTTTCAAGCTAGTGTGGTCTTGGTGAAGAGGTTGGGGATGGGGGTCTATGAAGGCACCTTTTAACTGAAGGTGATGCACTCAGCTGCAAGCCACAGAGGGCCTGACTGCAGAGGGTTCCTAGACAGAGCTCTGTTTATTCACAAAACAAAATGTCTGCAGATAGGCAGTCACTGCTCTTTGTTCTGGTGGTCATGCCCGGCCAATGTCTCTGCATGGATTTTTGGCCAAAGATGGCTGCTGCAAGTCAGGACATAATGGCCATGAAGAAGAGTAAAAGCAGAAGGACCGCATCAGCATGGTCCAACTCTTTTTCTTAGGAAATCAAAAACCTTTCCACCACCACCGCCCTTGGTCCAAGCTACCATCGTACTACACAGTGCCTTCTTCCGCTTCTACCCCATTCTGTCTGTTCTCGATATAGCAAGCAGAGCGAGCACACTGAAGTATAAGTCAGACCATGCCACTCCTCTGCTCCAAACCCTCCAACAGCTCCCAGCACACTCAAGAGTAAAATGCAAACTCCCCGGAGGAGCTCTGGAGGCCTTGTGTGATGCGGCCCCTCATCTCCACTCTGACCACACGGTCCTGGCTAATCTACTTCCACCCGCCGGGCTCACACTGTTTCATTGCAGGCCAAGCACACTCCCTGTCTGGGCTTTTGCACTTGCTCTTCCCTCTGCAGGGCAGGCCCTTTGCCTCCGTCAGCTCCATCACTATCTTCAGCCCTTACTCACATCTCAGCTCTGCAGCGAGATCTTCCCTGAACATCCTATTCATAATTCCAATTTTCCCCATCCCTTCCCTGTTTTATTTTCTGTTTTTACATAGCATTATCAAACATACAAACAGTCATGTGTCACTCAATGATGGGGATACATTCTGATATATATGTTGTTAGGCGATTTAGCGTTGGTGCGAACATCACGGAGTGTACTTACACAAACCTAGCTGGCATAGCCTATCGCACACCTAGACTATATGGTGTAGCCTATTGCTCCTAGGCTACAAACCTATACAGCATGTTACTGTACTGAATACTATAAGCAAGAGTAACACAATGGTAAGTATTTGTGTATCTAAACATGTCTAAACGTAGAAAGGGTACAGTAAAATATATTCTTATATAGTTTTATGGAACCACTGTCATATATGCAGTCCATAATTGACCAAAACGTCTTTATGTGGCACATAATTGTACCTGTTTATCCTTTATGTCTGTCTCCCCTCGTGACCAGAACAGTGCCTGGTTCATATTAGATGTCCACGTACTCTCTGTTGAATGACACATGGAAGCATGAAGGAATGAATGGGAGAGAACTGGCTCACATGGCCTCTACCAGCAAGTGTCCAGTGCTCTGGCCTCTAGAACAAGAGGCTATGAAGAGAAAGGGGACTGGGAATGAGTTTTGGGTGGTCAACAAATACTGTGTGCCCTTGTCCATGGAGACAAATTCCCAACCTTCAACTACTTGCAAATGGTCATAGCAAAGCTGCTTAAATTCATTCTGGTTTTTCTCATTAAGTGAGGATCCCGAGGGCTAGTTAGAGCATTAGATGTAGGGGAAAGAGAACATATAAACAGATCAGATACCTTGATAGACATTTCATGCATTATTTCATGCTCTAAATCCTGAAGACAGACCTGGGAAAGGGTGACAGACTCTCCATGTCACAGACGAGGAGTGCAAGGTCCAGAGACATTGAGTAAGGAGCCCACAGACACTCAGCTGGCGTGGAAGGCTGGGCTTTTAGCCTCCAGGTCCATGTGCTTAGCACTGTGCCGGCTGTCTCCTGACAGTCACACTGATGTCCTGATGTTCATGTCAGTGGCTGAGAATATGCCTTCTAGAAACCCAGGGCCTCCAGCATCCTCCCTTGCAACCGTGGCCAAATATATGGCCTGAAAAGGGTAGAAAACATAAAAATATTGTTAAATCCTGGGAAAATTATAAACGTGGTTTCAGGAAGTCTAGACAGGCCCACCCTACCTCAGCTCAAAATGTGCCCCCCGCACCCCACCACCACCTCCAAGCTGCTCTTCTGATGCTCTTTTGACCAAGGTTAAAGCTTTTATGAATTGAAATGCTGACTACCCATGTCTAGGCTCCCTCTGAAATTTCTGTGGCTGTTACTTTGATTTTTCCTTGTTTGTGTATTTGCTATTTCACTGCTTGCTCATGTATCACAGGCTTTCGTACGTGGTCCTTCCTACAGCTTGAGCAGCTGAGGAGGGAGCGCAGGCTGCCCACCTGGCACGGCATTTCCCGCCGGCATCCAATACGCACTTGCTGGCTGATTACTGCACGAAGCTGAAGAGGAGACTCTCGGCGGAATGCACTGTCCCAGGATCCTTGCATTTGCAGCAGTGTGCTGAGGAGAAAGCAGGGGCTTGGGAGGCTCACACACCTCAGTTTCCATCCTGGTTCTACTACTTATCACCTTCTGGACCTTGGACAGGTGCCTTCAGCTCCCTGAGCCCCGGTTTTCACACCTGTTACATGGGCACCACGATACCTGCCCATGGGTTTGTGAAGAGGAATAAATCAGGAATGTTTGTGGAAAGCCCAGCACAGCGCCTGGCCCGCTGACCCCTGAGTCACAACCAGGATGGGTGAGTCTCGTTTCTGGCCACCGCTCTAGCTGATCGGCTGGTGCACCCGGTAAGAGCAACTCCTGCTTTTACCGATGGGCCAGAGGCTCCACCGAGGGAGGACCTGAGGAGAGGCACTGGAGTTCCAGAGAGCAAGAGAATAGCAGGCAGGAGGACGTGGCCACATCAAGCCTGTCTCGAAGGAAGAAGACTCTCCCAGCATGGAAGACAGTCACCCTTCTGTGAACAGAAGCCACAAAGCTTCCAGCTCTGGCTCAGGACTCATTCAGAACAAGACCCACTGGGCTAGAATGGGAAGGCCAAAACATTGCACCTCTGCGCACTCAGCAGTCTCACAACCAGCCGCCAGCTGGCAGGAAGCTGAGCGCTGTGGGGAGACAGAGCCCCAGGGTCTCTGCCTGCGCCCCGTTTCTCAGTGCCAAGCCTGCCCTCTCAACTATTTCTAGGAGCAGCTGCTCACTCGCCACACCTACATCTTGGGACCACTGGCAGGCAGCTTCTGGAATCTGTCCTCTGCCCCTCCAGACATGACTCGGCCACCCTGATCCTGCAGGACGGTTGATGACCCCTTTCCCTGACCTGCCCTCAGCTTCTACACGCAAAGGCAGGTGCTCTCCACCCCACCGTAGAGACCTGCCCTGCAGCCAGCTACGACAGTCGTCCTCAGACACGTGGCTGCTGGACACGTGAAGTGTGGCTGGTCCCAATGGAGATGTGCTATAAGGGCAAAGCACACACCAGACTTTAATGGCTCAGCATTTTAAAACATGTAACCATCTCATTAATACCTTTTTAGACTCATTATAAATTGCAATTATAATGTTTTGAATATAGTGGGTTAAATAAAATATAATAATACTATGAAAATTAATTTTACATAGGGTTTATAGCTGTTGTTTTATATTTTTCAACACGGCTACTAGAAAATTTCAGATTACATTCATGGCTCAAATTTGTGGTTTTTATTTCTGCCGTTTAATGCTGGTATGAACTAGGCATTATGTTGTACTGTCATTATTTGATTTATTTCTGTCTCACTTATTAGACTGGGAGCTCAAGGACAAGAAGAGTGCCTTCCACTGCCCAGAGAGATGCCTAACACTTGGCAAATACTCCATAAATGCTTGTTGAATGAATGAATGAGTGAAGCTCTGACCAAAAAGGAAAAAAAAAAAACCTACAAATATTCAGCGATTTTGAAATATTTACAAAATCACTTAAAATTATGTGTTATACTGAATTGCCCACAACACCAGTCTCTGGTGCAGTGGTGACGTTCAGTGCTTGTGGTTGGTATGAAGGCTCATATATTCCCACAGACATAAAAGAAATGAATGTTCCCACACCACATTGGACCTTGTGCATGTAAATTCCTTATGCACTTGTCTCATCGGTGGGTTAGGTGGGCAAATAATTTATAAAATGTTAAAAGAGAATGCTGTCCTTTCTCAAAATTTGGCTGTTTGGTTGGCTGCTGCGTTTATTCCCTTACTACCCCTATGGGTGGTCCTTGAACCAGCAGCAGTAGCATCACCAGGGAGCTTGTTAAAAATGCAGAACTTCCAATTGCACCCCAGACCTATGGGATCTGATCAGAAGCTGCACTTTAACAAGATCCCAGTTAATTGCACGCACTTAAAATTTGAGAAGCCTGAGCTATGTGTTTTGTTTCTCAACTCTAAGGAAGAGGGCCGCTTGGGAACTTGGCTATCATTCCTTTTCATTCTTCGCGCATTTTTTGCTAAGAAAAAAAAATTGTGCTGAGCATTGACTTTGCATAAGGTGCTATGAACTAGACACGTGGCTCTTGGCTGTGTGGCTTGTGTCACCCATCACTGATGAGCTCTCACTGTTGGTGGAGGCAGCTGAACACCCTGGACGCTCTGCAGAGGTCAGCAATGGTGCAAAATGGCCTTGTGTCTGCAGAGCATCTGGAGACAGCTGCTTCATGAATTTTGCATTCTGAGGGTGTCCCGAGGAAAGGAAGCAGCCAGCACTGCCTTTCTCCCGAAGAAGGAAACTTTCCCAGAATCTGTTCATCTCCATGGAGACCCAAGAATCTGCAAAGCCTCCATCAGCATCCTGGTCCCCTGGCTCGGGTTCAAGCAAACTTAATTCTGCTTTGTCTGGGTCTCTGGAGTAGCGTGAATTTTCTTACTCCGGGGGAACGCGGATTTTTTTTTCAGTCAGACCTGGGTGAGCAAAAGCAACTCAAACCAGATCTGCAGTAGTCTTCAGACACTCTGTGGCTGGTAAACTGCCGTGACTCTTCAATGAACTCTCACCAGAGCAATCAAAAAAGTCAGCTACCAGAATTCTTTCCCTCCAATCCTGTATTACAGTTGCATTCATTTGGGTAGTCAAATTTATTGAGCACCTGTGGTATTTATTATAAAGCATACAGAGATCGTCTTGTCCTAGCAAGAGAAACTGATCGTGTCAACAAGCAATAGCTGGCCGGGCGCGGTGGCTCACGCCTGTAATCCTAGCACTCTGGGAGGCCGAGGTGGGCGGACTGTTTGAGATCAGGAGTTCGAGACCAGCCTGAGCAAGAGCGAGACCCCATCTCTACTAAAAAATAGAAAGAAATTACTTGAACAGCTAAAAATATATAGAAAAAATTAGCTGGGCATGGTGGCGTGTGCCTGTAGTCCCAGCTACTCGGGAGGCAGAGGCAGGAGGATTGCTTGAACCCAGGAGTTTGAGGTTGCTGTGAGCTAGGCTAACACCACGGCACTCTAGCCAGGGAAACAGAGTGAGACTCTGTCTCAAAAAAAAAAACAAACAAGCAATAGCTTACTTGGTGGGGAGGGAGGTAAGGGCAACATATGTAACCTAAACATCTGTACCCCCATAATATGCTGAAATAAAATAAATAAATAAATAAATAAAAATAAAATAAAGGGAAACAGGAAAAAAAAAACAAGCAATAGCTTAAAACCCTCACATGACTCTGAATGCTTCATGCATGGTAAATATTCTACAAACGCCTGGTCTGCCAGGCTCTGGGTCCTGGATGGGCTCCTGGTCCATCTCATCACCTCCCTGTTCTCTGCGTTCCAGCCCTGCTAGCTGCTTCCTCCGTAGGAGCCTTTATCTGGAATGTTCTTCCCATCTGCCACCTCCTCTTCTCCTTTTCCTGGCTAGTTCATCCTTCAAACCCCAGCTCTGGGACTGCTTCCTCTGGGAACCTTCCAGACACCCGGTGGCCTGTGCAAACAAGGGCCCCGCCCTGTGCTCTGGGAACCACTGCCGTTCTTATTACGTCCTCTCGAGTCATTTCTGCGGGGACACTGATGGATTGACTTTATTCTATAGGCTACAGAATCCAAAAGTGTTCGAGCAAGGGAGAGAGAAGATTAAGTTTTGAGAAGATGAATTCAGCAGCTGTGAGTGGAGTATATTAAACAAAAGAAGGAAAGGCTCAGGAAAGAGACTGGAATGATTCTCTTTTAAATGCCAGACCTAGGGCTGTTTTAAAAATATTATATATTTTTAAAAAAAATATATCTCTGAGGAAGGCAGTGTTGTCCCCATTTTTTTTACTTGAAGAAACTGAGACCGAGAGGGGTTTAGTAACTTGCTCAAGGCCACACAGCTAGTATGTCTGGGCCCGCCTGGCTTTCCTAAGTGTCTGACTCCCAGGGAGGCTACTGGAAAATTCCTTTAGAGAAGATAATGGAAAGGAAAGAACCGACCTGGTAGACGTAGGAGGAAAATCAGCAGAATGTGTAGAGGATGGTGTGTGGGACTGGAGCGTGGGAAGAGGGACTCATTCAAGATGACTGAAGTTCGCACCTGGCCACTTCCTTCTGGAAACTTCCCCAGCACCTCTCCCATGTGCTCCCTGGGCACTCTGTGTGGCATCAGAGCACCTTTCACAGAGTTTACCAATTCCCAGTCTGTTTGCCTGTCTTCCCCACCTAGGCCTGTCTGTAGTGTTCAGTGTTGGAGCCCGAAACAGGTCTCTAAGCACTCAGTGAAGTCTTACTAAATGGATATGAGGCATTGAAGGAACAAAGGATGGGGTGGCTGGGAGAGTGACGATGGCGATGACAGATTGACATCATCGTTGACAGAAGTACTCGGAGCCAAACACTGAGCATCAGCGACCCAGGGCGGGTGGTGCAGCTCTCAGGGGAGCCTGGAGTGCTCGCCTCTGAGGACGTCTGTGTCTCGCTCCCACCCAAGAACAGAACTTCTCCAAGCGACAGTGAGGTGACTGGGCAAGGCAGGGCTGCAGCACACAGCCTCAGAGAAGACCCGGCTCAGCGCATCCAAGGCTGGGTACAAAATCGATAATTCCACAATTGCAAATCTCAGAGAATCCTCTTAGTGATTTATTGGCCGGTGTTGTTGGCACCTGAAGAACAATTTATGCCACAACTTGTAAAACTTTAACAACACGAAGCACTCGTTTCCCTTAAGAGTTTGCAGGGACACTCTGTGGAGAGAGAGAATCCATGTGTTGGCTCTTAAAACGGCATCTACCTCAAACTTTCTCTGCTCTCCATCTGGGGAGGGGTCAAAGAGCCCCACAGACCCATGATTACCACTTTATTCTCTCTGCAAGTTACAGAAATTCCTCCTCACACTCTAGGGTGTCTTAATATCTCCCCCACATCACTCTGTGCCAGCTCTAATCAATGTTTCATCACCTTCTGAACAAACCCTGTAATCACCTCCTTCTAGTTGGCTTTCAATATTTCTCCCTTCCTCACTTCTGCCTCCATGCTATTAGTAGAGAACTTTTTTAGAAACTGGTTAGAACTAAGAGTGAACAGCTTAGGAGTGCCAACTCCTTAAGCTGGCATTCGTGACCCCACCCTCCCTGCGTGGGTGTCACCTCCTTCACGGGATTTACCTGTCACTCCTCTGCATGTTCACCAGCCACAGCCAAGCCAATTCCCAGCCTCTCCTATAACCTATCCTCTGCTTTCCAGCCACACTGTCACTTCCAGCCTATGCCACCTTCTCTCCAAGGCCCCCTGTCAAAATCCTACAGGCCTTCCAGAATTTGCTCAAATGCCACCCCCTCTCTGAAGCTGATTCCAATTCCCTCAACTAGAATTAACTCCTCTCTTTGTATGTTCCCATAGGACTTTCATCTGTCATAAAATTTTTCTATAGATTGTCTGGTACTGGAATTAATTCCATGTAAGTTTGTGAAGGCAGACGCATTGCATGATGGTCTCATTTTGTATGTTGAGTTAAGTTCTGTTGGTAAATAGCAATCCACCCATAATCAGCACATCAGTGGGTTGTTCCTATGTTCTTTGCAACCTAAAGATTTCTGTACTTAATGACCCTAATTAAAACTCTTAGCATATCAAAGGAATTTTTGAGAAAAACAACAATAATTAACTTCACAAATTCCCACAATTTGTTACTTTGTAAAGCTCGATAAGCACTGTTTTTGGTTTTTTGTTTGGTTTGGTTTTGTTTTCTGCTCACAAGTCTTCCAAGGAAAGTTTTGAAATCCTGAACCTTAGCCTACAGTGAGTAGAAATAGCAGGGGTGATCATCCTGAAACCCCTCTCTTTTTATTTCCTTCTCCTCTCTCAAGTGAAAAACAGTGTCTATTATAGTCTTTAAGGAGAGCCAACTCAAGGGCTAATTATCAATTGTTTCCTCTCTCCTGGATAATTCTTACGAACTTATAAGGATACACTAGAGAGAATATTGAGTAACCTTTTCTTAACCAAGCTCCCCACTCCAGAAATGATACCTGCAAAACTTCTTAGAAGGAGATGTCTATGGCTCCCTATCCTTACTTTCTCACTGCCTATTCTCTATTTTTAAATTAATTTATATTTATATTGCATTAAAAATATAGATCCATTGTGGAAAATTAGAAAATACAGATAAGCTCAGAGAAAACTTAAAGTACCCATGTGGGAAAGTTGCTGAACACATGGCAAACTGCATTTTCCAGCTTCCCTTGCCAGGATGGGAAACACTTGCATTTCGTGGGTGAGTGAGACACGTCATCTCTACCCACTAATGAAATGCAAGTGGTGATGGCGGGTCCTACTTCCTGTCATGGTCCATAACGTCTGCTCCCTCCATGCACACACCTCTATACTCTTTCTTCTTCCTGAAAAATTGAATAGCAAAGAGTAAACAGCAAACCTGGAGACAGTATTTTGAAAACGGCATAGTCAATATTAGTCCTGGTTTATGAATGACCTCTGGAAATGGTCCTGAAGATAAACAGCCAATGAAGAAACATCTATTCAAGAAAATCTATAAAAATCCAGTTAGAAATGTGAGAGTCTGTGGTATTTGAACCAAGACTACTCCTTTCATCTCCCCATGCCTCAACAGTTCAGCAATGTAGAAACTCTACAATGCTCAGTGCGCAATGTCTGGGGGTTGGGCGCACTTGTAGCTCTGACATGGGCAGTGCAAAGACAATATATGTAACCACAGCATTTGTACCCCTGTAATATCCTGAAATTTAAAAAAAACGAAACCCTACACTGCAGCCAAGAACATAGGCAGGACTGCATTACTTCTTATTCTGCCCGTAGCACCTTGTTGCCAAGGCCAATTCTTGGGTGATAAAGTCAAGATGTGGGTGGCTTGCTTCTTCCTCCCAATGCCCACCCACAGAATAGAGGCTTCACCTTGAATGTGTCACACTGAGAATACTGGGGCTCTGATAGCCTTCACTTGATTCATGATGCAGTGGCTTCCCATGAGGAAAGGCAAGCTGAGCTGACCCCAGGCTATAGCCCACCTCCAACAAATGCTCATCTCCTAGAGTAGGGGTGTCACTCAAAGAGAGGCTTGCCATTTTCCCTAAACCCAGCTCCAGAGTCCTGGCTCAGGGATTTTTGCCTAGGGGAAAAGGCCAGTCATAAAACAAATAGCTCTGAATCTCTTCCTAAAGGAACCAACTTCATTTGCAATAGAAATGGAGAAGTTCAAGCCCAACGGCCCTCTCAAGAACAATAGAGGTCATAGTGGGAAGAGATTTATGGATCTAAAGAAGGTAGAGTCCAGACTGTAGGCTGTTTAGTTTATAGAAGAGTGGGGCATAAGACAGCTAGGAGGAGCCCTGGTGTCAGAACTACTATTAAACACCAACATCAGAAACTATGTCTATGAAGAGTGACTTCAGCAAGATGGTGGCCTAGGAGGTCCCAGCCCACGTCTCATCACAAATACAACACTTTAACAACTACCCGTCAATAGAAATGCTTTTGGGAAAGCTCCAGAGTATGATGAAGAAACTGCGGCAACCCGGTGGAGAACAAAAACTGAGGGTGGCCACATTGAAAAGCACAGCCAGCATTTTACCTGCATCACCCCCAAATCCCCGCAGGCTGGCACAGATCTGCAGTGTCACTAAGGACCCCAGCAGACCTTGCTGCCACCATGGGTACCCACAGCTTTCACCATCAGGGACTCCTTCATCTTTGCCAAAGCTGCCAACGCTTCCCCAGCAAAAGAGCTGCCCAGACTCCACACTGCTGCCCCCCCACCCCGGAGAAAGAGCTGCTGCTGCACCCACCCTAGGGCCAGAGCAGCTACATCCCCCACTCCAACCTCAACACCACCTCATACACACCCATGCCCTGGACCCCAGTGCTATCACCACATGCTACACTCTCACCCCAAGGAGGTGCCAGGGAGGATCCCCTCAGCCCTCACTTCCCTGTGAGGAAGGAGCACAGGAACTCACTGCACAGCCCAAGCAGTGTGGCGATGGTTCATGCTCATGGAATTCAGTGGTCTTACCATGTTTGCCATCATCTTGAAGCAACTGGGTTACTAAAACAGTGGAATGTTTTTTTGAAGTCACAGGTACAGTGCCAGCTAAGTGACAATAATTTTCAAGGCTTGAACACAAAGAAAGGCCAGCAGGTCATATACAGCCTCTCCAGAAGGCTGTATATGCTCTAAATCAGAATCCAGTATATGGTACTGTTTCTCCCATAGGAATCAAGGGGTAGAAATAGTAATGGCACCACCCACAATTCCCCCTAGTGACCCAATAGCAAAATTTTTGCTTCCTCTTCCTGCAACTTTATGCTCTGCTGGCCTAGAGGCCTTAGTTCTAGAGGTCGGGATGCTTCCATTGGGAGACACAACAATGATTACACTGAACTGGAGGTTAAGATTGCAGCCCAGCCACTTTGGGCTCCTCATGCCTCTGCCACAATAGGCCAAGAAGAAAGTAATGGTGTTGTCTGGGGCGACTGATTCAGACTAGCAAGGTGAAACTGGGCTCCTACTCCACAATAAAATTAAAAAAGAGTACATCTGGAGTACATACATTGTGGTGGTTTGAAGTGTTTATTTGATCTCCATATCGTCTATTTTCTCTGGGTTCTTTTTTGTTTTTCACGTTTGTTAGTTTGGGTCTCCATATTTCAAAATAGAAGATGATTCAGATACATGCTCTTTATTGGTTTTCTGTATATGTTTAAAAGTAAGGCACAAAAATGTAATAGAAGATACAGGGGTGAGAGTGCAGCATGCCAACTAGTGGGCCTTATTGAGTGGGTGTCTGACTCCTTTGCTTTGGTTCCTCAAATGTCAGTATCTGAAGTTCTTTTGTCTCACACTAGACAGTTTCTCCAGACAGAAGCCCTCCAACCTCCTGTTCTGCACACATAAGCATGGCTGCAAGCATCCTGTTTGCTAAGAAAGGCAAGGGCAATGGAGGTCACCCCACTCGGTATGTAGAGTCTCCATACCAAGACTCTACAAATGACCCATTTTTACCCCCTTGCCTTACTTCTATCCTTACCTGTGTGGCTGTGCCCAAGCCCAGAGCTTCTCCATCTCATCCTCTTCCCAGGAAACCATTCTCTCCACAGCCCACTCTAATTAGTTGCCCATCATGACGTTTGCAATGACGAAGACCCTCTCATCCAAATCTTCAATGGCCTCCACTCTGCTAAATCCAAAGGACGATTTTCTGCCCTCATCTCACTCAGCCTCTCAGAAGAATTCAAAACTGTTTAGTGTTCCCTCTTTCTAGAAATTCCTTGTTGATTCCATGACAAGAGATCTCCTTGCTACCTTGGAATCTATTTCCCACAATCTTTTGTAAGCGTAAAGCAAATGTGTCACTCTTTTGCTTAAAACACACTAAAACTTCTCATCCAGTGTCCTTGCCATGGCCTGTGGACTCCATGTCATCTGTCCCTGCCTGCCTGCAGCTCATCTCTCACCACCCTCTGTGCATCCACAATGCCCCAGCGACCCTGGCCTTCTTTCTGTGGCTCAGACATACCGGACTTGGTCCTCTGCAGGGGGTCTGCACTTTCATTCTTCTCTAGTAAGCATTCTTTCCTCCAATCTTCCCAAGTCTGGCTACTTCCCATTGTTCAATTCTCAGCTCAAACATCACCTCTTCACCCAATCCAAGAATGTATTCCCCCACCATTAACCCTGCCACACCTATTATTAATATGTCAATATCCTCTATTGCCACCATTACATTTATAATCATGTAATACTATCTTGATTAATTTTTATACTGTTTCCCCTGTAAGAATGAAACCTCCACAGAGGTGCTGTCTGTTTTGCTCACAAGTGCCATCAAACAGTGCCCAACACATAGCAGATCCTTGGTAAGTACTGCATGAATAAATGAAGTGGGTAAACAGTGACATGCTAAGCTCTAGATGACACGGCCACCTAGATGGAACTCCTCCCACCAGAATGAATTTAAAATGCCTCTCAACCACCGTGGTACCCACAAGTACTCATCATCTCGGGAAGCACAGAATTTTTACCTAGAAAGGCAGAAGACACATCTCACACAGTCATTTCTTATAAGCAGAAAAGCAAGCAACCAGCAAGCAGAAAAATCTTTCCAAAAAATGACTTAGGAAAAATTCAGTACCTTAAGACAGAACATTGAACAAGTGCACAAGTAAATACTAAGTAATACTAAATACTCAGCACAGATCAAGTACAGCACATGGAAAGGAGAAGAGTTTCTGAAATAGTCTGTAAGGGAGATTATTCTCTTGGCCCCACTGGTTATGGGTTCTAGTCACTTCCTTGGTGTGAAAGAACTGAAATTTCCCATCAGAATTTGCTTTAAACCTTCTAATATTCATGTTACATAAATATGCATGGTGAACTGCATAGAGGTCCCCATAAAACTTTAGTGGCTTAGCTAATTACCTAATTCAACAATTACCTAAGTCAACAAATCCTGGCTCATAGACCATCTCTCAGTATTTCATAGTACAGCATACAAACAGGTAGACGCTAACTGCACTTTCTGAAAAATGTGAATGCTTTTTGACGCCATTCTACTTTAAGGAAGTTAACCAAAGGGACTAATTAAGAATATGAATTAATTTTTGACTATAAGGATAGTCATTACAATAGCAATCTAAGTGTTCGACAATAGGAAACTGGTTATAGTCATTTCAAAATTTATTCTGTGGATAAATACTTACTGGCAGAGAATGAGTTCATTGGGTTGAAAAAGCAGGTTACAGAGCAATATGACCCCATTATGTTTATTTTATATATATGTGTGTGTGTATGAATGTGTAAAGATATGTGTGAATATGTAAATGTGAGGAAGAGAGAAGGAAAGGGCAAGGAAGGGCACACACTAAACCGAGATTGTAAAATCTCTGAAAGTGGCACATACCATACACACATAGATGGCAACACAAACCTTTAAGCCCCAAATACACTTATAAGCCCAACGGACACCTCCAGTTCAGATCTTTCTTCACACTGTTGGATGGTGGTTGCTCCTCACACCAGCCTGAATCTTTGGCCTCCATGAAGCCACGATGCCCTGCTTCTCCCCTCGGCCCTCTCATCAGTCTTTTCCTTCTTTTTCATAGACTCCTTGTTTTTGTCAGCTTGGGCTGTTATAACAAAATACCATAGACCAGGGAACTTACACAGCAGAAATTTGTTTCTTACAGTTCTGGAAGCTGAGAAGTCCAAGACCAAGGTGCCAGCTGATTTGGTTCCTGGTGGGGGCTCTCTGGCTGGCGTGCAGGCAGCTGCTTTCTTGTTATGTCCTCACATGCCTTTTCTCAATTCACGCTTGCAGAGAGAGAGGGAGATCTCCCCCTCTCCCTCTCTCTCTCTCTCTCTCTCTTCCTTCTTATAAAGCCACACATCCCATCACGAAGGCCCCACCCTCATGATCATCTAACCCTAATTGCCTCCCAAAGGCTTCGTCTCCAAATACCATGATATTGGAGGTTAGGGCTTCCACATATGAATTTGGGGGGAACACAAATCTTTAGTCCATAACATTTTTCTTCTTATTATTAAATACAAATATTTTACAGGTCTCTGTCCTGATGTCCTACATATTCTACACACATATCAATAATTTCCACTACATATTTTTTAATTTCAAATATGTACTGCCATCTCAGAGAGACCCAAACTTCAACTGCAGACCAAAATCTCTCTAGAGTCCCACAAACCGCTGAAACACACACCCTAAAATTTCTTCCCTTTCCAAACCCTACCTCTGCTTTGCGCGCACCACCATGATGAATGAATGGTATGGCCATCCACCCACTCACCTGATCCGGAAGACCGGGAGATAGTCCAGACTTTCCCCTTTCACCCCTAGTGGCTAATCACTAGCCTTGGCCCATCCTGCCCATAGAAAGACCAAAAAGTAGACAGGAAGTGTCCAGGCCCCAAAGCACAAAGAGAAAAGGAGAAATTTCTCAATCCAGAATCTCCAGACCCGGAATTCAGAGCTCAGTGTGAGGGGTATGACCACCTTATTTGGAACTATTGGTAGTTCTAGGTGCTGGTGTGGCCAAAGCCATAAAACCCACAGCCCTTGGCCTCTCTGACCTAATTGACGTCTCACGTAAGTGGATTGCCAGCATCTCCGAAATGTGGGACACATTTAGAAACAAGGAAGGTGGAAGGCCTTTGTCCTAATCCCACAGGTGGAGGTTCTAGTTGAGGTTTCATAAGCATACCAAACTGAAAGCAACCTTGAAGCAAGGTGAAGTCCTCCTTTTCACCGGATTTGGCTGACCTCACATGGGTCCTACAGATTTCTCAAGCATGTCTCAAACTTCCTTTTTCTACTCCCTTATTGGCTCATGCTCTGGCCATTTCTCTCCTAGATTAGGGCTCAGGTCCTAGTTTTCTCTCTCGCTCAAATCTCTCCCGCATCTCACCTATCCTCCACACTGCCCCAGGAGCCACCTCTCCAGCATGTAAACCTGATGCACTTCACCCATTGAAAACCCTTGGATAGCTTCCCATTGCCCCCAGGAATAGGGATCCTTGCCCACTGGCTCCTGCCAGCCGCACTTCCACTTCCACATTCTCCTCACTCTGGATGCACTTGCCTTTCCCGAGAACTCTATGCTCTGTCCCTTCCACTCAATGCAGTTGCCTTCACTCACCCCGGCTCTCCCCTCCCAACCTCCCAGCTCCTCTCCAACTTGAGAACTTCCCTGGAACACTCCCCAACACCACCCCCGTAAGACCCCAGAGTTCCTTTCCACCTGCTCTTACTATACCTCAGGGCAGCCAGATCTCACCAGATTTTGTAAAAGACGTTTGTTGACCTCTCTCCCCACCACACTGTGAGCATGTAGAAGACAGGCATGGAGTCTTTTCACCTTCCTTCTGACATGTAATTGTGGGCTTAGACATAAACGTTCAAGAATGTGAACTAAAATAAAAGCTTAAGGCTCACCCTCCCACCCGCTGCCTGAATGGGCCCCCTCATAGCCAAAGGGATATCCTAAAACTAAATTGCCTACCAGGAGGAGGGAGGTCAGACATGCCTCATACAGTCTCCCTCCCTTTTGGGGGACATATTTTGTAACCCACTAACAGGCCTAAGGGTATTCAAGACAAACCTGCAGGTTCTCAATTTACACAACAAATATATGTCTGGTGGCTTATCACAGATAAACAGCCCTTATCTTAAAACAGTCCATTAACCAATTACAAGTCAAGGAATCTTTAAACCTGCCTGTAACCTGTAAGCCCCCTGTCCCCCCCTTGGGGATGGTTCACCTTTTTGGGCCAAACCAATGTATGCCTCCCACGTATTTATTTATGACTTTACCTGTAACCCCTGTCTCCCCAAAATGTATAAAACCAAACTGTAACCCAGCCACAGTGAGTCCACTTGCTCAAGGCTTCTTGGGCATGGCTCCAGGTCATGGTCCTCAAATCTGGCTCAGAGTAAATCTCTTTAAAATTATTTTACAGAGCTTGGCCTTTTTTTCCATTAACAAAAAGTATTTCTGAATAAGATGATCAGTAAAATAATGAACAAACCAAAGAATGACTAAATGGCACCAATGACAATAGACATTACCTCTAGGGTGAAAACTTGCTTCAATAGTGCTTAGGAACCCCTGTGCCCTGGATGTGGAACATTGGAATTGGACAATGAAGTTAGCCTAGTGAAGTTATTTGTGTCATGTGGAAATCAGGAGAGTCAGGATAATCCAAAGAGGAAACAGTGCAAGATGTTGGCCTGAAGAGATTTGCAAGTTTCTGTCACATTGATTTGGTGTTTTTCCAATAGCCACAAGGAGACATTGCAGCTCAAATCCACATTTTCTTCTCACATAAGCTCCAAAAGATGATCCAGAGAAAACAAATTCCATTGAAAGCAATGTGCCATTAATCAGGGGCTCTGAGACGTGACCTGCCCAGGCAGCTATTGGCCTCTTCTGCCATTTTGTATTTCCTCTTTAATCAAATCCCTGGATGCTACAGTTCTCAACTTGCAGAGATTTAAAAGGCACTTTGATTAATGGACTTGATCAGTGTCCGCTCTTGTTTAACCACGGTGCTCTCCTCTGCGTTTCACACCCACATCACACCATCCCCTTTTATTACAGGAACCGAGGAA
>RJWJ010025542.1:0-23780 GCA_004363605.1 Indri indri | reverse complement strand
CTACAGGCATGCGCCACCATGCCCGGCTAATTTTTTCTATATATATTTTTACCTGTCCGATTAATTTCTTTCTATTTTTGGTAGAGACGGGGTCTCGCTCTTGCTCAGGCTGGTCTCGAACTCCTGAGCTCAGAACGATCCGCCCGCCTCGGCCTCCCAGAGTGCTAGGATTACAGGCGTGAGCCACCGCGCCCGGCCGTCATTTAACTATTAATAGTATTTCCTTATTATCATTTTTTTATTTCTTGAATCTTACTGTGGTCTCCCTTTTTTCATGACTGCTAATTGTGTCTTCTCTCTTATTTTACTGATTAATCTTCTTAGAGGTTTATCAATCCTGTTGATATTTTAAAGATCCAAATTTTGGCTTCACTTTTTTGGTCTGCTTTTTATTTCATTAATTTCTGCTATCTTTATTATTTCCTTCTTTGAACTTGTTTTGCATTTAATTTGTTCTTCCAGCTCCTTAAGGTGGAAACATAGATCATTAATTTTAAACTTCTTTTTTCCTAATATAAATATTTAAAACCATAAGTTTCCCAATAATTGGTGCCTTTGCTACATATCACAAGTTTTGATATGCTGTGTTTTCATTGTCACTTAAATTTTTAAAATTTATTTCATTATCTCATTTAATTGGTCATTTAGAATATGTTGTTTTATTTCCAGATACTTGAGGATTTTCTAGATGTCTCATTGTTATTTAGTCCTAATTTTAATTTCTCTGTAGTCATAGAATATGCTCTGTATTTCAATCTTTTGAAACTATTGACACTTATTTTATGGCCCACTAAGTGTTCCATCTTAATGATCATTCCCTATGCACTTGAAAAATATATATACATTAAGTCGTTATAAGATACACTCTTCTATAAATATCAATTAAGTCAAATTGGTCGATAATGCTGTTGAAATCTATGTCCTTGCTAAACTTTTGTCTGCTGCTTCTATTACTGAGAGACTGGTGTTAAAATCCCCAACTATGATCATGGATTTGCCCATTTCTTCCTTTTGTTTTGTAAGGTTTTGCTTAATTTGGTTTGAAGATCTGATATAGATGCATACCTATTTAGGATTGTTTCGTAATCTTGATGAATAGACCCTTTTATCATTGTGAAATGACCCTCTTATCCCTGATAACATCGTCTCACAGTCTGTGTTGTCTCATAACAGTGTGGCCTCGTCATCTTCCTTTGCTTCCTGGATACATCTTCCTTTTTTCCTTCCTTTTATTTTCACCCTGTTGTGCAGTTGCTTCATGAGGGGCAGGATCAACTTCCCCACTCCACATAGGTTTGAATGTCAAGACCGAAGATGCCACATACACCAAGAGGGTATAAAAGATTTATTACTCCCAAAATGGGACTTTTGGGGGACAGCAGGGTGGGTACAAAGTGGTCGAGAATGGCTGGAGCCAAGGCAGGGTAGATGGGGCATTTAATGTTAGTGTTTTGGATTTTGGCTATTCTAACAGGTGTGTAGTGGTATCTCACTCTTGTTTTAATTTGTATTTTTCTAATGACTATAATGTTGAGCATCTTTTTATATACTTATTTGCCTATGTATATCTTCTTTGGTGAGGTGTCTATTCAGGTCTTTTGCCCATTTTTAACTGGGTTATTTGTTTTCTTATTTTTGAGTTTTAAGAATTCTTTGTATATTTTGGATAACAGTTCTTTATGTGTCTTTTGTAAATATTTCTCCCAGTCTGTGGCTTGTTTTCTCATTCCCTAGACATGTCTTTCACAGAGCAGAAGTTTTTAATTTTAATGAAGTCAAGCTTGTCAATTTTTTTCTTTCAGGAATCATGCCTTTAGAATTGTATCTAAAAAGTCATTGCCAAACCCAGAGTCTTCTGGGTTTTCTCTATGTTGTCTTCTAGAAGTCTTATAGTTGTGCATTTTATACTAGGTCTATGATCCATTTTGAGTGAATTTTTATAAAGGGTGCAAGGTCTGCTCTAAATTTTTTTTTTTTTTTTTTTGGCCTGTGGATGTCCACTTGTTCTAGCGCCATTTGTTGAAGAGACCATCTTTGCTACATTGTATTGCCTTTGCGTCTTTGTCAAACATCAGTTGACGGTATTTGTGTGCGTCTATTTCTGGGCTCTCTGTTCGTTCCATTGATCTCTTGGTCTATTTTTTCACCAATACCACACTGTCTTTTTTTTTTTTTTAATTGTTTCAGGATATTATGAAGGTACAAACATTATGGTTACATTTTATGTCTTTGCCTCACCCAAGCGAGGGTTAGAGGCATGCCCTTCCCTTCTACAATGCTCCCCGTGTCCTTTAGTTGTGGGTTTATCCTCCATCCCCCTAATCCCTGGAGAGTATTACTGCCATGTGAGTACCCTTGTGTTCATCAGTTAGTACCAATTTGATAGCGAGTACAAGTGGAGCCCATTGATTATCATAGCTTTATAGTAAGTCTTGAAGTTGGGTAATGCCAGTTGCCCAAACTTTGATTTTTCTCCAAAGGACCCCAGTTGGAGGATAAGTCCTAATAAAATTTACCAAATCGATTAACCATTTGGAGGCATCATCCATTCTCCAGTGTTCTGAGTGTTCATAATTTTGTAGGCTAGAAATGTCCCGGAAACTTCCGTCTGAGGTCACACACTTCTGTGACAACAGTCCCTGGCAGTGACCCAGCCACTGCAGGGGATGCATGAGCCTCTGAAAGATTAAACTAGGTACATGTCAGCCCCCACTTGAGAAAATGGACCACATCACAGCCCCCCCGCCCACATGCTGGGATGTGGTAACAGCTGTCCCGGGTGTGGTTCGGTTTGCACTAGTTGTTCTAGGAGTGGTAGCGTCCTGGTCCCACTGCAATTTGTGCGCGCACACACAGACACACACACACACATTCGGACCTGCTTGGCAACTGCTGTGCCAGGAACAATGGGCACTTGTAAAAAAATAAAATAAAAAATAACAAAAATAACAAAAAACAAAACCCGGGAATTAGAGCTCATAACTGAAGTTTTAAGGAGAACAAATCCAAATGGTCTGTGATATGCAGCTACATTTTTAAAATTATGAAAAGAAAAACTGGAATAGGCTTTTCCTGCTCAAATCAGTTTTTAGTCCAAAGGCATCTTCTAGAGAAACTTGGGGAGGCTGAGCAAGCCATCTTGTGTTCAGGGCCGGGCGCCCTCTTCTGAGCTGGTACTGGAGAGTGCGGAAATGGCCACTAGATGGCGCCCCAATCCAGGCAAATCGTCCCCAGTCTTGGCAAAGAGACAGATTTTGGTACTAATGCCAATATCCTAGAGGCAAATTAACACAAGGCCTATTGATTCTTCACCTAGATATTTCAGTTTCTGCTAGAATAATTCCCTTCTCTCTGCCACTGCATACTTAGCCTTCCCCACCCCAAACAGGCAGAAACAAACAAACAAAAAACAAACCAGGTTCCCTCACTTATATAACATTTAGCTGTGTTCCTAAAAAGATGTGTGTAAACTCATTAATTCCATTACACATTTAGGGAAATGAGTTTTAAATTATTGGCAGTGATTCCTACGCCATTAGCTGTGTAGTAGAAAGAGCCCTGATTGAAGTTGGAAAACGGTTCTGGGACTTGGTTCTTCCTGTAATGTGACATTAGCCAGGTCTTGGGGGGGCTGTGTGTGGGGGGTGGTGGTTGGTCTCAGATTCCTCACTGAGGTTAATAATAGTAATACTTACCTTGCTAGCTATAAAATCAACCATGCCAACAAAGGACTCTCATTATTAGCCAGCGATGCCAGCTGAAATATTGACTGGTGAAACAAGATGTGGAATTTATTTTAAAATATTCTAGGGGAAAAAAAGGGAGAGAGATGAAAGAAAGATTAGCAAAGCCTTGAAGATAAATAAAGGCTCATTATGCTTTTGGGACTACTTTTGTGTATGTTTGAAATAGTCCATAATAAAAAATTAAAACAAACACTTCCACGACAAGAAGCTTGTTATAAGTATTAAACAATTGTAAGTTACTGTTTATATTTTCTGGACTTTAACAGTCTGCAGAATGAGGTATTTGGAATAGCTGAACTGTGTGATCCTTTCGCCGTCTAAGTTGCGTGAACATCTAATCCCAGCCCGTCTTGTAAGTGACACAGATTGGCCAACACAGTTAGGGCCTCAGCTCTTCTTGGAGAGGTCTTCCTTGACCACCCCGCATAAACCCTTGTCCTGTGACTGCATCCTGGATCTTATATTTATTTTCACCGTAGTATTTATCAGTACCAGCATGATGGACTGAATCATGTCCCCCACTTCCCCCAAATTCATATGTTGAAGCCCTAACCCCTAATGTGACTGCATTTGGAGATAGGGTCTTTAAGGAGGTAATTAAGGCTAAATGAGGTTGTGAGGGTATAGCCCTAATCTCATGAGACTGGAGCCCCTATAAGAAGAGGAAGAAACATGAGGGATGCACACACAGAGGGAAGACCTCGTGAGGGCAGCGAGAAGGTGACCATCTGCAAGAGGACTCTGAAGAAGCCCACCCGACTGACACCTTGATCTTGGACTTCCAGCCTCCAGAACTGTGAGAATAAAATTCTGTTGTTGAAGCTGCCTAGTGTGTGGTATGTTCTGGCAGCCCTAGCAGACTACTATCGCCAGAAATCATCTTTCTTGCTCATTTCTATGTTTAAACCTGACTCCCCAACCAGGATATAGTAGATGCCGTGGGTCACTGCCTGGCACACAGAGTGCTGATACATGCATGTTAAATGCACATACAAACTTTCAGATGCATCAGAGGCACTCGTTCTACACTTATTTATTTTGTAAAGGAAAGTCCCTTCACCAATTAGAATGATCCCCCGAACTGTGAATTTTATAAATGTAGAGTCTTAAGTTAGAAGGCCCATGTGGTAGGGGCGGTGTCACTACAGCCGTCCCTGTCCTACCCACCTCTCCTTGCCATGAGCACCTTGGGTCCCTTAAACAGCTCATCTCTGCTTTAGGAACTGGGATTTTCTTTATCCAAGGATGACATCAGGTTGTGGATAAATGCTCTAGCCAGGGCTGAGACACCCCCGTGCTGTTTGTTACGTCCTACTATATAGTTTCGCCAACAATTTGCATCATCTGACGAATGAAAACAGACTCAAAACTAGGACAATCCAGTTTACATTGTGCTTCCCGGGAGTTAGAGGAGGGAATGCCCCAGGACTCCAGATGGTCTCCTCGGGGCGGGGGAGACTATTAATCACCAATATTCACCATTGTCACAATTTACAAAAAATATTTAGTGTCAGATTTTGTTTGTTTTCTTATATATCTTATTTTTTTTAATTTTTTATTTTGGATTAATCTTAAATTTAACCGAAAAGCTACAGAAATAGAGAATTTCCATATCCTCTTCACCCATTTTCCCTAATGTTGGCATTTTACATGGCCATGGTACATTTGCCAAAACTAAGAAACTAGCACTGGCATGTTACCATTAACCAAACTCCAGATTTTATTTGGATTTCACCAGTTTTTCCATCTCTGTTCCACCATCCAGTCCAGGGGACCACCTTGTATTTAATAGTAGTGTCTCCTTAGTCGCCTCTGGTCTGTGACGGTTTCTCAGTCTTTCCTTGTATTTCATGACCTTGACATTTTTGAGGATAGTGGTTAGAAGGGTGTGGAATTTGTACGTGGGGGGAGAAAGATTTCTCACACAGTGATTAGGATATACAGAGGTAAAAGTTTATTTATTTCTCCGAGAAAGAAAGAGATGGAGACAGAGTGGGTGGCCACGGGGCACACACATTAAGGAGTGAAAGCGTTGGGCAGTTGAGGGACAGTTGCTTGGGGTTTTAAAGGGTAAAAATGGCTTTTTTTCCCCTCTGCTTTAGTAGACTGATAACAAAAGTGGCAAAGCTGTTGCAGGTATTCTTTATTTTCTCCTTTCTCTATGAGGCTGGGTTATCTGAGTTGTTGAAATCTGGTTTTTTTGGGGCAGGAACTGGAGTAGGGAGTTCGCACCCCTACTGTCTACTTAGGGTTCTCCAAGGCTGAGAAAATGAAACTCTTACAGATGACGAGTTAGGCCACAGGTGTTTTAATTAAAACAGAGGGCAGTTCTTTGAGTTTATTTCTCTTACTTTCTGCTTGATAGGTTATTTTCCTCTTTTAGATTATTAGGTTATTAGCATGACCACCTTTCACTGGTCAGGCATTTTGTAGAGTGTTCTCCAGTCTGGGTTGGTCTAACATTTTTCTCATGATTCAACTGGGGTTACGGGATCTTGGAAAGGAAGCCACTGAGAGGAAGCGCCCTTCTCATCCCAGCATAGCAGAGGGTACGTGACATTCATCTGACATCAATGTCATGGGGGATGCTAACCAGATCACTTGGTTAAGGTCACATTCGCAAGTTTCTCCACTGTCGAGTTATTCTCTTCCCCTTTTCTTATCTTCAGAACCAAGTCACTGATTCCAGCCCAACCTCGAAATGGCGGAGGGTGAAGCTCCATTTCCTGGAGTGGGTGGTGTCCATGTATGTTATTTGAAATTCCTCTGTAAGGAAGGTGTTCCCCTTCTCCCCCATGTATGTATGTAGTTATTTAATGACTTATTTATGTCAGTACAAGCTTGTGTAAAAGAGCTATTTTATACCATTGGCACACTCCCATCCACATGTAAACAGATGTTGACATACTAAGTTGTTAAGAACCAAGCATAAATTGAGATGCTCCTTAAGGTGGGAATAGCACTGGCCCAGCTGTTCAAGTGGGTTCTAGTACAGTTCTCACTCAGCTCTCTGATCGGCTCCTCAGGTCTTGGGGCTGAGCTTTCAGGGGTTCCCTTCACTGCACATCCTGGCCCAGCTAGGACATGATTTAATATTGCCCTGTTCTCACTAGGGGGTCCCCGATCTGCCCTCCCTCCTCTTCCTTTTAAGTAAACTTTCTTTGGGGATTAGTTTTAGATTTACAGAAAAGTCACAAAGATAGTAGAGAGTTCCAGTGTATTTCTCTTGCAGTTCCAGCTTCTCCCATTGCTATGATCTTACATTATCCTGTACATTTGTCAGAAGTAAGAAACGAGGGACATGGGTGCCTAAAGGAGGGGCCGTGTGTAAATACCCCGCAGATCTAGTGTTCAGACAGTAGTTACGGCCAAGACATCTCTCTTGGGGTTAATGTGCTCCAAGTAACCTTCAGCTTCCTAGTTTCTAACACCTTAGTAAACAAATATGTTTACTAAAACTTTCTGTTGCCCTTTTTGGTTTTATAACCTATAAAGTTTTTAGCTTTCTTCTTCCAGTGTACAGTGATATGCGGATATTGTATTTCCCAAATCCAGTTCCAGAAACATTTGTTAATAACTGCACCTGCTCTGTCCTCCACATTAGGTCAGGGGCCACGTGTAAGGACCCCACAGTAAAAGGGGGCTTAAAAAGGGTAAAGACCCATGTGCTAGAAAGTTAAAATCAAATAGGGAGCAGTGGGAAGACCCGTAAATATGATCATAACAAAGGCAGGACACAAGAGAGATGTTTCAAAAATGGGAGGGAGGTCTGGCAAGAGGTACTGGTGGGGTGTCGTCTTCCTGGGGAGAAGTGAGGGTGGAACCTGTGGGTTACACGAAGAAGAGGTGATGGCACCTGGGGGGGGAGGGGAGAACAGTGTGTGTCAGGGAGGTCAGAGCACCCCAGGGCCATGCTCGCAGAGGGGAAACCTGCCTGCCAAGGGGACAGATGTTGTTCTGCAGGGTCGGGCCCACCGAGAACGGGGGGCGGGCTGTGCTGGGATTACTCACCTTGGAGGAAGCAGTTTCAGGGCAGCGAAGGGGAGAGGCTGGACTGGGGAGAATGTGGGGCTGTAAGGAAGGGGGCGGTGGCAGTGACTCAGTTCTGGGGGATCGCACAACTATCTCAGGGCAGCGGGGCATCTGGAATGGCCTGGGATTCCCAGGGAAATTGAAGCCAGAGAATACAGTCTTTTAAAATTCCTATTATGACTATTTTTATTGCCACATTGGTGTGGCCTGAGGGATACAGAAAACAATGACCACCTTGTACAACTGCGATATGAGTTAATGTGGCCAGGTGCAGTGGCTCACCACTGTAATCTCAGCTCCCTGGGAGGCCAAGACAGGAGGATTGCTTGAGGCCAAGAGTTCAAGACCGGTCTGAGCAACATAGCAAGACCCTGTGTGTAGATAAAATAGAAAAATTAGCTGGGCATGGTGGTGTGCCTGTAGTCCCAGCTACTTGGGAGGCTGAGGCAGGAGGATCACCTGAGCCCAGGAGTTTGAGGCTGAAGTGAGCTATGATCACGCCACTGTACTCCAGCCTGTGCTACAGAGTGAGAACCTGTCTCAAAAACAAAATGAAACAAAACAAAAAAACCCCAAACAAACAAACAATAACAACAAAACCCAGTTAAGGTGATAACATGGGCAAAGCATTCACCAGGCATCAGGCACCTGACGGGGGCTCCGTATCTATCAGTTCCCTTCCTGCCGTGTGCTCAGCAACACACTGGGTCTTGTGCAGAAAGAAGAGGCAGAATATTTTGGCTCCGCTTTCACAGAGCTTGCATCCTAGTTGGGAAGAGAAAGCCCACATCAGCCTACCCCGCACGCCAGAGATGGCTGTGCCAGGCCCAGCTGTACAGCTGTGTACAGCATATCCAGTTGACACAGTTATATCACAGTCACAGGCCAAAGCAGTAAACTAAGACACAGGAGACGGCAAGAATCCGGTGGAGAGAGGTTGGCAAGGGCGCAGTCATTCTCAAGGGCTTCCAGGGCGGTGTGATTCGAGGTGGGCTTAGGGGGAGGTAGGATTGAGAAAGCGAAAGCATATGGCCTGTGTTCACAGCCAGAGGGTTCCAATTGGCCAAGATGCAGTTTGCTTTAATGCAACTGGTGTGTGTTTACCAGCAATAACGGTAATACCACTAAAGACGATGACAATGGACGTGCACCGGGGGTTTCCGGCGTATCGGGTATCCTGCCAAGTGCTCTGCGTGTGTGATCTCACCTCCCAGCAATCCTAGCAAGTAAATCATAAGGACTCTTTTGGCTGCAAGTAACAGAAACCTGCCTCAAATCAGCTAGAAAATAAGACCTTTTCCTGGCTTGTATAATCAAGATTGGCTGAAGTTTGTGGGGGTGGGGGGGGACCCTTGGGAAGAAAGACCAGGAGGATGGGGAAGGGATGGTGTTTTAAGACAGACATTGAGGCCCCCTGTAGACGACTTTCCTGTGTGTTCCTTTCCATCCACGCGGAGAAGCCTGTGAATCCCGGGTCTGTCTTTTCTCGGGAACCTCCGAAACTGGCAGGAGCCAGTAGGATTTGGCAAATGCGCGTGCCTCTGGCAGCCGAAATTCACAAGCTCAGCGGCGCTCACCGAGGGTCTGGGCTCGTTCCCAGGACGCCCCGTTACCAGCACACGCCTGCGGCCTCGCCCGTTGTCAGTCTCCCTGGAAGAGCCAGGCATAAACACGTGCTTTGGCTGAGGGGACCTGCTTTCTGAGCTGAGGTTTGTGGTCTTTGGTTTTTGTGTTTTCCCAGCTTTCATGTCCGTCGTCTTAGCCTGGCCGCCTTCTTTCATTTCCTTTCCAAGAGTAGGTACAAGCCTCCTGCTTGTGTCCAGTCACATGCAAAGTGCCGGGAAGTGAAGGAGAGGCACCTACAGCAGGCGACGTGGTGTCCCCCACCCCTCACCGTGGGGACAAGTGATTCAGCTGGGGGGACCTGGGCATCCCAGTAATCGTTAGAGGAAGATCAAGACAGAGAACAATTCAGTTTCCTTCTGCTCTGCCTTTGGACTCTGGCTGATGATTCTAGAAGATCCAGAAGTTACTGAAGTCTCACTCTGTCGCCCCAGCTAGAGTGCCGTGGCGTCATCATAGCTCACTGCAACCTCAAACTCCCAGGCTCAAGCGATCCTCGTGCCTCAGCCTCCTGAGTAGCTGGGACTGCTAGGTGTGCGCCACCATGCCCGGCTAATTTTTCTATTTTTAGTAGAGACGGGGTCTCACCGTTGCTCAGCCTGGTCTCAAACTCCTGACTTCGAGCCATCCTCCTGCCTCGGCCTCCCTGAGTGCTAGGATTACAGGCGTGAGCCACCGCGTCTGGTTGTTACTGAAGTTCTCAATAAGCCACGACGTGGCTGCATTTGAGCAGTTGGTATACCCCTCCCCACGCCCAGCTACCTCCACTCGTCTTTCATAGCTTTGCATGGAGACACTCTCCAGAGCAGAAGGAAGGTGGGGGCTGGTGGCGGAGGCGGGGCAGAGTGGGTGGCCCGGGCATCACGCAGCAGCGAGGGTGTTGGGTGCTGCCCTGCGCCCATCTCAGGCCTCCTGTAGTCTGAGTTCCAGGGCTGTAAGAGTGGCCTCCCTGGGGTCCTCCTTGCACCTCGGCCCAACAGGCAGGCTGGGGCTAATTACCTCTGCCCCACACATGCTGTGTGACCTTGAGGGAAGCATTTGACCCCTCTGGGGCTCTTTCCTTCTCTGTAAAATGGGGTTAACAGCATTGACCCATCTCAGAGAGTTCACACGGGAGGCATCACTAATAAAACTTGTCATAAAAGTCTTTGTTCCGTCAAGGCTCAGTGATTCAGCAGAGTCTGGAGGCTGTGATCGCAGCCAGGGGAAGACATGGCTGCTGGCGGGGTGGGGTTCAGTCTGTGGGCAGCACAGCACCGAGTCCTCCACTGCCAGGCAGGCTGTGCCGCGGGCCCCTCACCGAGGACCTCGCAGAGAGGGACAGGGTGGCTTGGGCCTCTGAGGGTGGCTGGCGCCAACGACCCACACCGAGGGCGTCTACAGCACTCACAGGGGAAGTGACATCAGCTCCTTGCACTTGCTGTCAGTCAAGTCCAAGAATCCGTCCAACAATATTTGATGGAAGTTGCATGCAAGTCATCAAAGAAAGGCCAAATTTGGCCAGGAGTTTGCTTTTGTACAGAGACCAAGGGTCAAGGAAAAAGTGCTGAGTTCTGTGGTGAGCACGCTGAGCTGACACAGCTCCTGACGAAGGGCTGGGCTGCACCAGAGCTGTGTGTGCATACATGTGTGTGTGCGCACGTGTTTTGTGTAAATGCACACGTGTACTGTGTGTCTTTGTATATATCGTATGCATGCATGTTCCTGCACGTGTGTTCGTGTGTTCGTGGGGATGTCTAGAGGGCAAGTGCATGTCCACATGCCCCATCTCAGACCTTCCCAGGGTTGTGTCCAAGTCAGAACAGCCCCCACAACTCATGCCCAGCACATGTTGCTGACTCTGAGACACCGAAGTGGGCACAGGGGTGTGTGTGCTGGGACAGTGTGAGTTGGAGCTGCCGTGCGTGGGTCAGAGCTCTGTGGTCCCTCCCCTGGGAGGCTTCTGGACAAGCCATGCCATTCTCGTGAGCCCAGAATTGTCCAAGCTGGTCACCTCTATGATTCCAAGCTGGAATCGTAGAGATTCCACAAATGTGCCAGAACATGTTTTAGTTTGTATTTTATATGTATGAAAATTTGGAAAATCCTTTGAGTTTCATCTTATCGAGGTTGTTTTTCAAAATATATATTTCAAAGTAGCCCTTTCTTACATTTATAGCTGATAAGACATGTTGTTTTCCTTGCTACTTTTTCCTAGTATTAAAAACTGGGATTCAGTGGACGAAGCCCAGGGCTAAAATCTGGTGGGCTTCGGAACTCAGTCCCTGAGCCAGACAGTTGAGTTTGAATCTAACAGCTCCCTTGAGCTATTTGGCTTTGGGGAGGTTACTTGGCCATTCTAAGTCTTAATTTTCTCATCTGTAAAATGGAGATGCTAACGGTAAGAGCCTTGTGTGGTTGTTGTAAGGATGAAATGAGATATTGCAGAGCTTCCAACCTGTGTGCTGGTGTGCAGTTTGCTGTGAGATACTACACCCCTCCGAGGGGGCAGGGGTCTCCCTCGAGGCCCCAGCCACCAGCCTCAGGTCGTGAACAGTTTCAGGAGGGCTGGCAACATAATGATGGGGCCCAGTGTGAAAAGAAAATGCAGGGTCTCTTGTTAAAAAAAAAAGAATCATTAGGAATTTCAAGATGGTGGCAGCAGAGCATTGGGCCAACCAAGTGCAGGGCTCTTCTGAGCACATGGCCCTGTGCGAGGTCATTGGCGGCACACCCATGGAGCCAGCCTTGTCCACAGGGGCTGAGCATGGCCGGTGACATGGCACTGGCTCCACTGAAGCATGCTGAGGGCGGTTATGCAGCCTGAACTCCCGAAATTGACAGTTTATGCTCCAGGTACCCAAGGTGATGGTGGGAGGTAGCCTGGCAGGGGACGCAGGTGCCCCTGGTGTGCCCAGTTCCAGATGAGGGTCAAAAAGTCTCTGCCTTTACCCAAATCAGACACTTCTGTCAGTGGCCAATGCGTCCTTTTCCAGTGTCACCTAAGCTAGCTGCAGGGTGACAGCTGTAACAATGGACATACATTCTACAAATTGGAATTTCATCATGATTTTGAAGTATTTGCTGTGAAAAACACTGGACTGCATTCAAAATACATTATTATATTACATTATTATATATATTGCATTATTATATATTACATATATAATATATATTATATGTTATATATATTACATATATATTATATATTATATATGTTTCATTATTATAAAAATTTTAATGTTGTGTTTGTCAGTGAAAGGCCTTATAGATTCTTGAAATAGAATTTCTTTAAGTGATTTCAACTCTTGTACATTTCTAAATGGTTGTAAAAATGGTTTAAAAATTGTGTTACTTATGTAGGTGAACAAAATTTCTCTCCATTGGTAAACATCAAGAATTCAAGCGATCGTCTTAAAAAATGGTTTGATCAGGAATTGTGCAAAGCTGTGTGAAGTGTAAAACTGAACATTAAAAAGAGATGGTCAGTGTTTGACAGCAGAGTTGGGTGAATGTAGTTAAACAAAAACGTGTTGTACTTGGGAGACGGACACCTTCACTACCCCGACTCGATCACTGTGCATTATATACATGTACCAAAATTTCACACGTGCCCCATAAATTTGTACAAATAAAACCAAGCCACCCCCTCCCCCAAAAAAGATATCGTCAAGGAAGCAAGTTCAAGTTTCTCATGAAACGTGGAAGTTCTATGCGAAGTCAATATTTAATATGTACCCTATTACTCTGCATTTTATTTTTACCTTAATTATAAAATGTAAATTGAGCATAACGGATCATGTGGGATGGCATTTAGGAGGAGCACAGTTTACCCCAGCTTCCCCCAGATCTGTGGTGTCATTTTGAGCGCCACAACGTACAAACTTCTGGGAAGCACAGAGCAACAGGTGTGAAGAGCTTTCTCGCACCTAGCGAGCAGTCCGTAGAATTAATTATGCCGTTAACTTATTGTCCTCAGCGTTATTATACAGAAAGCACGGAGAAAGCTCTGAGCTCATTGTCAGCAACTGTGAGTTGCAGGCATGCTTCTCTCATAAACTACCTCGCGACTCTAAATGAGCCTGTTTATCTTTTTTATGTCTGCTTAAAGTGCGGATAATATTATCTGCTCATCCTGCCCCACGTGTGACGTTACGAGACTCAAAGGAGAAACTCCACATCAAAGACCTCTGAGAAATATGAACATTCTGCTGGTTCTGTTATTTCTCTTCTTCAAACTCAGCGCTGTCCCACCACACGTGGCTACTTAAATCTAAATTGATTAGAATGAAATAAGATGGAAAATACAGTTTCTCCTTCGTGCTAGGCACACGTCGCGTGCTCAAAGCCACATGTGACTAATGGCCATTATATTGGACAGCTCAGCTAAACGGCTTCACTGCCCTGAATACACAATGGCCACCCTCATGCTTCTGCTTCCTGCCCTCTATGGATCAGGTAGGGAAGATTTAAGTTCTTTATATAGTCTTAACCCACGATAGGTGTAAAATATGAAACATGCTGATCTCTGCTTCCTATGGTATGGGAAGATACCACTGCTAGTAGGATACATGTTCCAATGGGCTTACCTTGACCTGCCTGCAGCCTCGTCCCCAGACTCTTGGGCATTTTTAGATGGCCAGAAGGGCTGGCGTGTTAGAAACAATATTGGAGAAAAACAAAGCTACCAGGTGCAGCCAGGATTAAATCCAGGTCTGTGGCTTCATCAGCGCGAAGTTCTTCCCATCCTGACTGCCATCTTGGTCTTCATCATCACCAAATGTAATCCTCAGACTTTTTGTTTAATTAACGCTCATGGACTTTCTGATTTCTTCATACTGGTTAAAACAAAAGCCTAAAATGACTACCACACCATTCCCTACCCATGCCCATAAATGGGCATCTGTTATGCAAACCATAGGTGAGAACCACTTTATTGAAGTTTCTGAATGCGACGTGTCTAGCCAGTGAATTTTAGGAGTCTGCTCGAGTCAATACTATCGCTACGAGGATGCTGTGGAGAAGAAATACGGGATTAGTACTGTGTAGTGTATTCAACTGTGGTTAAAAATATGTCCGTGCCACTTCTCTCTTCCATCTAAGATGTAAGATTGTGGGCCAGGATTTATTTGCACGGCCGCCTTCAGGGGAATCTTCTCCCGATCCATTCAGGAACAAAATCGTGTTTCTCTTGGCTGTTGGTTATTATTCAGTCAAATCAGCTGGCGCAGTTTCATTACCTTTGGAAAAAGCTCTAAATAGAATCATAAACTCCATGAACTCCCAACAACTACATTTTCTTTTTATTTACAGAGAGTAGTTGCAAAGACAGAGCTGATTCAGTGCGGTTAACTACACAACTAAAAGTTCTGCTGCCCTTTTAAAGTCATGGTGTTGGCAATATTTTTTATAGACAAAAATTTGACGCATAAGGCTTTTAAAAGCTTAGTAATGCTTAGAAATAAAAACCGACTTGGGTATATCTTTTAAACACCAAATATACCTTTAGTGAGTAATAGATTTGGAAAAATCATTGACTCTCCTCTTAACCTTCCTAACTGTTATCGATGAGGTTGATGGAAAGCACAAACATTTTAATATGAATCCCAGAAGTCATTATTTCATAATATAATACAATGTTTGAGACCCATTTTTGGGCTATAGAATTACTGATCTAAAACCAAGTCCAACTTTTTAAGCCTAGTTGTGCTAGTTGTTTAGCTTTGACATATCCTTTTCATTTCTTTGTGATCCAGTTCTGCATTTGCTAAATGGGAATAATCCTTTTTTCCGTAACTTACCTGGATGTTGGTGAAGTCAGATAGGGGAGAAGAGATGAGAAAGTGCTCTGACCACACTAGAACCTGCAACCCTAATAAAGCTTGTTTGTTCTCAGTGTTCTATGCTTTCCATATCTCCCATTCTTCTTGGCTACTTAACTAGGGATCTAAGAAGTGGATCTTTCTGGTACTTGAACATGGCTTTGCATTTTATCTGGAAAATCTGGGAGAGGGTGGGAAGGACAGTAGGCGTGTGTGCAAACTGAACACTTTGGGGGCGCCTGAGGACGTGGTTCTCTGCGATAGCAACACTGCCAGCAACAGATGTCTTGACAATCGGGAGTTGGAGACACAAGTGCGAAGGTCTTTCTTTTCTTCCCTTCCCGCCCATGCCCTCCCGCTCCCATCTCTCTGCCTCTCTCTTTTGCATAAATCTTTGCATCCCTGAGGGGTGTCCCATTGCTCACACAATACCCAGAAGGAACACATGAGTATCCAAGACTGTTCTCTCACAGACTCACCGGGGCCAGCCCACTTTATCAAACACACGTTGGGCACAGTTAGGTGACCTTTGCTCTGTGATTCAAACCAGACAAATGAAACTGAGAACGTCCTGCTGTTTCCCTCTGGTCTCCAATTTGGACAGGGCCACTCGCTGGGGGTGAGAGTAGGGGTGGGACACCCCAGTCTGCTAAATAGCTGCTTCCTCGCTCTCTAAATAGACTTTATTTACTCTCTGCAACCTTGCTGTATTTGTTTCTTGTGGTTGCCGTAACAAAGTACTACGAACTGGGTACCTTCAACAGCAAAAAGTAATTGTCTTGCAGTTTTAGAGGCTGGAAGTTTGAGATCAAGGTATGAACAGAGTTGGTTGCTTCTGTTCCATGCCTCTCACTGAGCTCCCGGTGGTTTGCAGGAATCTTTAGCATTTCTTGGTTTGTAGAAGCATCACCCTTATCTACACCTTCCTCTTCATGTGGTGTTCTCTCTGTGTTTGTGTGTATCTCTGTGTCTGAATTGCTTTCTCTTTTTTATAAGGACATTAGTCATATTGGATTGGGGTCCACCCTGATGACCTCAACTTAATTAATGACATCTGCAAAGACCCTATTTCCAAGTAAGGACACATTCTGAGATACTAGGGGTTTGGGCATAAAACGTGGCAGGGACATACTTCAATCCATAACACTTCAAGCAAATGATGTTTATCAGAAAAGAGGGTATGAGAAGGTTAAAAAAAAAAAGGGAAGAGATGAGGAACCAGAGCAAGGAGCAAGAGGGAGAGAAGTGGTGCATGCAAAGGAAACTTGAAGGAAGAGATACAAACAGGCCCACTGCTCAAGGGCAGGGCTCAGGCCTCTTTTTTTGTTAGAGTATATGCTAATGGACTTTCTTGGTAATTCCCAAGAGAATAGAAGAGGAAACAGAATTTGAGATTTCTTGGCAGGAAAGCAGTGACCCAGGCAGCAGTGGGCACTGTGGTGTGACCTCTTTCAGCACGGAGATGGTCAGTCCCCAGCCGCTTGGAGGGACGGCCACTGATGGCTCACAGCTGTGCCCTTCTCAGGGCACTGTGCTGGCCAAAAGGAGCTGCCTCACCCAAAAGGTTATGCCCCCTCCCCAGGGGCAGCCTGCACCCGTGACTGGCTGATGTCAACCTGCAAAGGCCGGGCCCCTTGGTTGGATTCTGGACCTATCTGCGGGGCCCTCCCAGCTCCAGCATTCTTTGAAGTCAACTTCTCCTGCAGCCCAATTCTACTTCTCTTGCTTATTTGCAAGTCGTGGTTATGAGAGCACTCCCCAGTGTGACTCTTGCTCCCAAGGATCTTAACAGTCTCAGGTGAGATGGAAGTGGTCCATCTAGGTGGGCATGAGCATGGCCAGAGAGTGTCAGAAAGCTGCATGTGTTGATGGTCCAAACCTCCCTAAGCACAGCACTGTTTTTGTACCATTGCCTCTCCCTGAGCTCATACCTCTGGCTGCATGGGGTTCAGTTGTTCCTAACAACCAGTTGATGGAGGAGGAAAAAGACCAAGTGTGCTTCATGGATGGGCCAGCATGGCATGTGGTGCAAGTCACAAATGGACTGCACTTCATCACAGCCCTGCTCAGGGGTGGCCTTGGACAACCGTGGCAGGGGAAATCCTCTCAATGGGAAATGCTTTGGGCGGTGCACCTGGGCATGGAGAAAAAAGGACATCCTTAAAATAAGAATATATACGGATGAGTGGGCAGAAGGAAGTGGCTGGTTTCTCAGCATCTTGGAAGGAGAAAGACTGGAAACAAAGAGGACCGGGAAGAAGGCAGGTGCTTGGACCCACGGGAGTGGGTATGAAGTGTGAAGATCTCAGTATCACACATTAGTTAACACACACCTGAGAGCATCTGCCAGGAAAGAGGCACTTAACAACCAAGCAGGCATAACGACTTGGCCAGTTGTCATTAGCCAGCCTCTGTATGCACTCCCCCCGCCCCCCACCCCAGGGCTGACACATCGGGCACATGAGCAGCATGGCCCCAGTGGCCAAGACGCATGGAGGCAATAGTATGAGTGTCCACTTGCCAAGGCTGACCTAGCTACTGCCACTGCCAGGTGTCCAACCTGCCAGCAAGAGACCAACACTGAGCCCCCAGGACGGCAGAGCAGCCGTGGACTAGACCAGCGTGCCACTTGGTAGGAAATGGCCAGTGATTCATCCTGACTAGAATGGACATGTAACTGGGATATGGGTCTGCCTTTCCTGCCTGTAGTGCTAAAGCCAGCACAGTGCTCTGATTGCTTACAGAACATTCATGCACCAGCACGGGGTCCTGCAAAACATCGCATTAGACCAGGGACCCCCTTTCCCACAGAGGAGGTGTGACAGTGGGGATATGAGCATGGAACCCGTGGCCCTGTCACGCACCCACCACCCAGAAGCTGCTGGCCTTGCAGTGACGGAGGTGCAAGCTTCGAGGTGGTATCTCACGAGGAGGGGGTGCCATCCTCCAGGACTCAGTATACCCCCTAACGAATGCCCACTGCATGGTGCTGTGTTCTTGACAGATGGAATACACAGGGCTGGGAAACGTGGTGTGGACGTAGGAGTGGCCCCATTTTCTTCATTCCCAGTGACCCACATAAGGAACTTAAGCCGCTTTTCCCTGAAACTCTAGGTGGGCCTAGGGGTCCTGGTTTCCAGGGGGGATACTTCCAGCAGGGGACATGGCAAGAATCCCTTTAAGTTATGGCTACTGGTAGACTGCTCCGTGCTCCTTGTGCTAAGAGACCAGCAGCCAAAGAAAGGGTCACCACCCTGGCTGGGGTGGTTGACCATGATTATCGGGAGCAGGTGGGGCTGCTGTTACATAATAGGGACAGGAGGAATATGTTTGGCTCCTAGGTGACCCAGAGGGGTGACCCCTTGGTATTCCTCTGCTCAATCCTGATGGCAAGTGGAAAAGTTCAGCCCGAGAGAGTGGCCACCAGGGACTCAAACTTCTCCTGGATGAGGTTCTGAGTCACCCGCCAGGTGAGTTACCCCGACCTGCAAACGTGTTGTTTGGGAGAGGCGGGAGTCTAGACTGGAGGGAGCCGCTGAGGATCAGCTGTGGCCTCGAGTCCAGCTGTAGGGGCAGGGCTGCGGTTTGCCCCACTTGCCGCCTTTTTGTGTTTCCCTGGAAAAGGAGACCATTCGGAATCCCGTAGGAGCTTTCCCAGACGGGGGCAGACTTACTCTATGAAGGGAAGTGATTGAGCGGCACAAAGGTAGAACTGGACTAAGCTCTCCCAGGTGTCCTTTAGGGCCCGAGCACTCCTCCCTCCAGCTGCTGGGCGTGCTGGCTATGGAGCCCCGGCTGCATCTTCCAGGAGAACTGACCCTCGTGGCAGGAAGCTGCCGCACCCAAGGTTGGGCTGCCTTCTCGTGGTCAACTCACATCCTGTGACCAGTTGGTACAGGAGCACATAGGACTGGCTCCTCGCCTAGATTTGGGATATTGCTGAAGACCCAGTTTCGGTTTCCTCTGGCCCACCACAGCTCACTTCTCTTTGTGCCCAATCTGACTTCTCTCACTTCATTTTACTGTTGACAAGAGCGTCCCTCAACAAACTTCTGGCATGCCAAGCTCTATCCCCGAGCTGGTCTCCCAGGGAATTCAGGTGTGTCATTTTCACTACCATTCTTTCACCTACCACTTCTCTTTTCCTCTGTTTCCTTTATGCACAGGGTGATCATATATCCCAGTTTTCTGGGGACAGTCCTATTTTACTCCTGTTAATCTGGTGACCCATCTGGCCAGTATCCCTTCATTCTCAAAAGGGTCCTGGTTTAGACTCTAAGTTATGTGATCATCCTACTAATTCATCTCTTCTTCATCACATACACATTCTTTACACTTATTACATTTTACTAGGTGCTGGGAATACGGAATTGAATAAGAGATTCCAATCCTCTGAGCCCATGCTCAAAATTCCTATTGAAATTGCCAAAGGAATATTATAGCAAGAAAACCCATTATTGCTGGAAACTAGAGAAAGGTGCCATTCTCATACAATAAACTTCAAGGAATTTCTCTGAGACATATTACAGGCGCGACTGGATTGAGGGGACCTGCCTGGACAGGTGTTTCCTTTGTGTTCATTTCATGTGTTTTCTACAGATGAAAAGCTACCTAGGGGCCAGTGGGAAGTCGTCCCACCAGCATGCCCTAACTCAGAGGAGGCAGGATGGAGAGATGGCGTGGGGAGCTCTCAATTCTATGCCTCCGAGCTGTGCGCTAGGCACAGTGAGATTCTCAGGGTGAAGGGACTACCCCGACACTCATAGTAATATTCATCTGTTTGGAGATGCACCCAAACATGATGTGGAAACTGCAGGGGTTGGCCCTAAAGAGGACAGAAGAACCCTAAATAAAAGATCAGTGCCAGTCAACACTGGGTTGTCATCATAAACATGAAATAAAACAATCAGACATAAAGGCAAAATGCATGATAATTCTAAATGTTTCTCTGCTTTCTTCATTGAGGCCTGGAGGATGTGAATAAAAATCCATCCAAGACTCCATGTCAGCTCTCATTACCTGAAAACAATAAAAAATTGCTAAAATATATCATTATCACATGTCACAGATGAAGAGACTGAAGCATGCAGATGTTAAGTAGCTTGCCCTGAAAATCCAAATTGACTCCCCTCTGTAGGAAAAGCAAGAACTGGATATGCAAAGCCCTTAGACTGATAAAGAGAATGGGTAGTTTCAAGAAAGAGATCAATCTGATGAACCAGTGTAGAACTACTGGAAAAATAACACTTTCAAATAACTTTTAAGCAATTGTCTTTTCAATGAGAATAATAATGCTGGGAGCTAACACTTGAACATTCTGTAAAATGATTCTAAACAATTCTTGGGAATTATTACCAAGCAGAACTGTAATGGAGGTGTGATATTGCTGCAAAAATGATAATATCCACATATTTCTGAAAAACGACTCAAATACTTCGGTTAATTAAGAAATGTATCTAAATGAAGAACTGAAGACTATATGGGTTGTTATTAAAGCAACTTTTCTGAAAAAAAAATTATAAGCACATGTCAAAGCTTTATTTCAGATTTGCCATGGGGAAAGTTATTGAGCTAGCCATTTCAAAGACTTTTCTCTTGGAAGAGAAATTTACAGAAAAATACAATAAAGGAGTGCCAGTTAATATTACCAGGGTCCTCTCAAGACCAGCTTCTCAGAAGATGCTCTTCATTTGGATCACTTCTTGTGAGGAAAAATATTCAACTATCAACAAGCTGCAGAAAACACCTTTCACAATTTTATTGCCACTTATTCTCCAGGCTTCTTCGCTGCTGGCATAAGTAAGTTACCATTAAGATGGCAAAACTGTGTTGCTAGTTAAGGCACATACTTTTGATTAATTGTACTGATTTTTGTTTGAGATATAATAAACTACAGTTTTGATTCAAAACCAGACATTTCATATTTAATGCCCTAATATAATTAATAATAGAAAGGAGAAAAGCTATATAATCATCCTAATCATAAGTGCTAAAACATATTTGACACAATTCAATGTCTATTTGTGATCAAAATTCTTAGTTACCTAAGATAAATCATTATTTCATAATAATTGACACCAATGATCAATATAATAATGGCATATTACAAAATCATTCATAATATTCAGGTATAAAACAAAGTTTATCTCCTGCTACTTGCTATTGTATTAGAGATCCTAGCCAATGCAATCAAACAAGTCAAATAAGTCAGGCGTATGTATTGGAAAGAAAAAGACCAAATTATCATTAAGTAGGTGATACAGTTATCTATTTGAAAGTCTAACTGAATTATTTAAGAAACTACAACTAATAAGAGCTAAGATGACTGAGTGAATAAAAAACAACTTCCCTATATTTCAGCAATTATCAGTTAGGAAATATAATAGAAAAAGTATATATTCACAAACTACCTAGGAAGAATTTAAACAAAATTTTTGTTAGACCTATAGTAAGAATACTGCAAGATTTTACAGCAGGACATAAAATGCACAAACTAAGGAGCATGTGGTTTTCCTGGTTTCCAAATGAGTCATAAGTTTCCAATTCTAATTTTAAAATCTCAATATTTATTTTAAAAAACACATAAAGATTATATATACAGTGACATTTCACATTTTGGGGGAAGTTATGAATTTAATAAATGCTATTGGTTCAACTAACAATTTAGTGACAGAATTTTAATTTCCAACTCTTAACATACACCAAAATAAATTACAGATGGCATATAGTTGATATATAAACAGCAAAGTTTTCAATAAAAGAATGAATGAATTAAATATGTAAATGTATCTATAATTAACCTTCTATTTAAATTAGCCTTCTAAACTTTGGTGTTTATTGTTGCGAGTAGAACCCAAGACCATAAAGAACAAATCTATTTACTTAGGGCAAAAATTGTAATGTAGAAAGAGAAATCATAAGGAAAATATAGACCAATATTTAAATCATCTTGGTATGGGGAAGGATTACCTAATAATGACACTAAAAGTGGATATTGAAAAGGAAAGCATAGATGGAGTTAACTACATACAATCTAAAGACTTTTTTGTGGATGGTTTGATTAGTTGCCTAATCCAACTGCCATTTTCAACTCCCATCTCTGAAGCCCCTCACAACACAGGATTTCCCGGCACTGCATCTGACTATCCACTTGGCCATGTGATTCAGTCATGGCCAAGGAGACATCAGGGCTGTTTCTGGAAAAGCTTTTACTTTGCTCTACAAAAAGACAAAGGCTGCCAGTGGCTCTGTTCCTCTTGCTTCCTGCCTTGAACGTGTGCTATGATGCTGTTGCTTTGGCCAGCTTACTTACCACGGTGAGACTGTAAACATGAGACTCGAAACTCAACATGCAGAACATGGTGAAGGGAGGAGGAAAAGAACCAGAGTGGTTTGTGGCATCAGAGAGTGCCACACCTAACCTGGGGCCACCTACCTCAAGGCTTCTTATTATGTGAGAAAATTAAATGTCTTATTGCTTAAACCATTGTTAGTCACTTACTTTGGTATTTGCAGATGAAAGCATTCTAAATGACATACATCTATTTTTTGCCACCGAAAATTACCATGAATAAAATTAAAGGCAAAGATTGGGAAAATATCTGCAACATACATGATAAAATTCAATATCCTTAATAAAATTAGAACTTGTAACTCCCCAAAGATATACACTGACTAAAAAGGGTATGAAAAATAATTTTCCCTAACTGGAAATTCACAAAATGTAAATGAAATACAAATAAAATTACCAGAGGACATTTCCAATCTATCAAACTAGCAAATTTTCAAAATAAGAAAATAACTTCAAGGATGGGAGAGTGTTGCGGATGAAGGCAGAAGGGCAATCTCAGGTATTGCTGGTGGGAGTGTAAATTTAGCCTTTTTATTTAAGAGGCTGATTTGTCAGTCTGTCTCAAGGCCTAAAAGTATGACTTTTGATTTTGCAATTTTACTTCTAGAACTTTATCCTGAGGGAAGAATCATATTTATGTGAAAAGCTACAGCTACAAAGATGTTCATCACAGTGTTGTTTATAATGGTGAAGAATTAGAAACAACTTAAGTGTCTAATAATAGCAGATTGGTTAAACGATTGATGGTATGGATAATAAAATACTGTGCCAATATTAAATGTTACTGTACAAAAATGTTTAACAGTATGGGAAAATATGCTACATGAGGTGAGCCAAAAGGTTATGAATCAGCATAGAGTCTAGGCTTCCATTTAGAGTCCTGTATATAGAAATATGCATAAAAGAAAGGTTGGGAGAAAACACACCCAAATATTAACAATAGTTATTTATGTTGATGAGATTAGAGGTGGTTATGAATGTCTTTTGTTGTTGTTTTTGTTTGTTTACATATTTTTCCTGCAATACACACTCGTTGCCTTTGCATAAAAGATGGTGCAAATAAAAAGGGTGCTTCTGGGGGCCTTTTCCAATGGAAAATTGTGGAACCTCTCTCCCTCTCCACCTCCTCCCTTCCTTTTGCCACCTCCAGGCTGGCTCAGTCTTGATTCCTTGGCCTCTCAGCTTCCCTCCTCCCGGGCTTCGTATAATGCGGACGCTGGAAAGCTC
>RJWJ010025541.1:0-23792 GCA_004363605.1 Indri indri | reverse complement strand
ATACATACTTAAAACCAAGCAAAGGGTGGAGTTCCATCTTTAAAAACTAAACAGGCATTTTGGACAACACATTCTTGGCAATGGAACCTGGACAACATTTATCAAACACGGTAGGGAAAGTTCTCACTCTGCATTATAAAAAGGACAGCCAGATATCAACTGTTACAGAAATGAAATAAGACGGAAAATTTTAACAAACCGTTTAAACTATTTCTTAAAGAGACTTCCTCCACTGCCAGAGATCTTGAATAGCCTCCTGGTCAGTCATCCGAAAGCAATTCTTCACGTAGTTGATGAACTTCGCTTCCACTTTGGGAGGAGAACCACCCTTTTCTATACTTGCTTGCATTTTTGCCTTAATGTCTTCTACAGAACTAGGTCCTTTTGGTGTTTTAGGAGTTTTTTCCTGTTTTTTGAAGGATTCTTGACCCTTTGATCTTGGCGTTGATGGTTTTGAGTCTTTTCCATTCTGGTTTGATTTCTGTGCATTTTTGGCTAGAGTATCTCGTACAGATTTCTTTACTGGAGCTTTTTCTTCAGTATCCTCCTCCTCCTCCTCCTCATCATCTTCATCATCTTCATCAGCAGCAAGTTTTACTTTTTTCTGTGGAACTTTGCTACCACCTCCAGGGGCAGATCGCTTTCCAGATAGACTTAAGAGTTTCACATTCTCCTCCTCTTCATCTTCTGACTCTGCATCTTCTTCCACAGCTACTAAGTGCTGCCCACTAATATGCACAGGCCTTGATCCACGCTTCAACCATAAGACCACCGGTGGTGTTATTTCAAAGCCCCCAAGGGAAACCGTTGGCTGTACAGACATTTTCAAAGTTGCCGGTGTTACTTTAATTGGACTGCCTTCGTAATTCATTGCCTCTGCTTCAACAATTCATCCTTTGCACCAGCCCCTAAACTGACAGTTCTTAAAGATAACTGGTGCTCATTTTCATCATTATCCACCTTAAAGTGATAATCTTTGTCGGCCTTTAGTTCACAACTGGAAAGATAGTTCTGGGGCCTCAGGGAGCTCATGTCCATGGCCATCGAATCTTCCATGGGGTAGTGGCACACATTTAGGTAGGAGAGAAGGTGGACGGAGATACACGACTACTGCTCCAAAGAACAGCCGCGCAGGACGGAATCGCGCCAGGGCTCATTTTTAAATATATGTACAGTAAGCAGTGTGTCTCTACTTTAAAAAAATTTTAAATTTCAACTGCCAGTGGGAAATCTTTAAATTTTCTAGGAAGGAGGACTTTTTTACCATAAGAGCACCTACTCCTTTCCTCTTTCCTTATTTCATATTTGAAGTTCTTTCATAATTAATTCAAATAACAAATGAGACACTCAGAAACTACAGTTTTAGGATAAAGAGGTTTTGTACCATAAATATATCTTCATGTCTTCTCCATGCCATGGTTTAGATTTTTTTTACATCCAGAATCATAGAAACCTAGACCTCGACTTCCAGACAGGCTCCACAGAGCATGTGGTGTCAGACACACTGGCCTTCATTTCCAGGTGACAAGACGCTCAGTGCAGACAGTGATGTTCGGTGTGTTCCCAAGGCCTCTCAGAGAGTGCTGGTGTCAGGACCCAATTCCTCACTCTTAGTCAGTGGTTCTGAGAGCTTTGCACTTACGGTCTAATTGAAAAAAATGAAATTTTGGTGACCAACATAGAGTTGCCAATTTTTAATCTGTCTAATGAAAAATAAAAAAAATCCAACTACCATCTACTATCTCCATAATTTCATAGAGCAAAGAGCATCAAAAGTTTAGTCAGGACAGTTCTTCAAATTACAGAAATTTAACTTGATGGGGACAAAAACGCCACTTTATTATTCTTATTTCTCTTATTTTGCTGTGGACCAGTGAAGATCCGTAAGTCTGCAGGACCCGTATTTGGGAACCCCTGAGCAACATCGTGCTACTTAGAGAATGATGTGGAAATTGCCCCTGGACTTCGATTGCTATTTTTATCTGTCACTGCTGTCAGTAAAATAGAAAAGAAATAGAGGGAAAACAATCCAAAATAGCTAATTCTTGACTGTGATTCAAAATGTCACAGTTCTCAGCTCGTTTAATTTGAGCTCAGTATCTGCTGAAGCTTAGTGTACACGGTGGGGGTGGAGGGAGTATACATATGACTGCGTCTCTTGCATTTCAGAAGAGACTCCTGAGGAGTTACTGGATATTGATGATGAGCCGACCATCATGGAGCCTCTGGTACTTGAGGAAGATGATGACAGCAATGATTTGAAGGATCCTGTGCTAAAAGAAGGGGATTCGTGTGATCAGGGCCAAGCTGCCTCAGATGAGAAAGAGCTGGAAGAGCTGGAAGAGCCTACTGTCTCCAAGCCCTATGCATCTGATGATGGTGGGAAGCAGGATCTTGGTAGAAATCTCAGCCAGCCACCAAATGATCCTGAGGCTAACCTAAAGATTTCAGATAGAAAGATGCCAACTGATGAAGAGCCTGAATCTGTGGTGGAACAACCAAGGAAAAGGAAGCAAAAAACCAAACATATTTGTGTGCCACCTGGTAAGCCAGTCATGCCAAGTATGCCTGTCCCACCAAATGTGCCTAAGCCTGCCAAGTTTGTCTGTCTTGTTGGGTCTGCCTGTCCCACCTGCCAACCCCGTGCTGTTTCAGCAACTTCCTAGTGGCCACTGGAGACAGCCATCCCAGCAAAAGGATTGTTCTGGGAATGGGGGAGGAATGCCCACGTATTTCTCATGCTCCATTAGTGTTCTCTGTTCCACAGGCCTGGAGTGTTTCCTGCCTGTGCCTTTTGTCCTGAGGATATCCCATTTTTCTTAGGACCCCGTCCAATTGTCACTTCCTTAGGAAGCCATAAGTCAGAGTGGCTCCTCCCTCCCTGGGTTCCCTAAGTTCTAGAGCCTATCTCTCCTAAAGCACCAATCACAGTTATAATATGTTCCTGAATCCATCCCCCCATAGACTGCGAGCCTCTTCACGGGAGGACTCTTCCTCATCTTTTAATCTCCCTCAGGGTCTAGCCTGGTGTTTGGCATGTAATAGACGTTTACTAACTTTTTAAAATAAATGAATGACACTACTGATACATCAATCTCTGGCTAGTGCACCTGGCAGGATGCGTCCTAGATGAAGGTAGAAAGATTTAGCTTGCCCCCAGAGTGAAGGCGCTGCTTCGGCCGCGAGCCACTCTTCAGGGCAAGCGTGTGAGCTGTGACATGCTTCAGCTGCGGTCCTTCCTTTGCTCGTACTGCCTAGCCTCTAATGGCACACTCCTGGACCTTCACAGTCCTTGGCAGCTGTGACAGAGTCCTGCCCAGCTCATGCTGCTGGCAGCTCTGTGATTCACAGGTGAGAGGGTTCAGCATGACAAACACAGCAGTGTGCAGGCTTCGGACACTTGTTTAGAGATGTTGCTCTGGGCTCGGCTGTGGGGGATCCTCCTGGGTTTGCCTTTCTGTCAGTTGCTTGATGGTACCAATTTTCAGGGTACAAATGAACTATTATCCTTTCAGCCGTTAAAGTACGAAGAAAGTGTGAGCCTTCCAAGAAGAAACCCAGAGCAACAAAAGTTGAAAAAGTCGAGGCTGGGTACGTACTGCTCACGTTCCGTCGGACGGTAATTGGTAGCACAGCTGTCACATGTTAAGCAGTCCACTGGGCACGTGGCGGGGAGTCTGCAAGGGGATGGAGTCTGGCTGGGTTTGGAGTGGGGAGCGGCAAGCTTTTGGTCCCCAAATGGGAGGGCCTGAGCAGGGGAGGAGGCCGCCACTGCCTGGGCGTGGGTGCCCTGCCACGGTGGCTGCCACGGTGGCTACCGGGTGGGAGGGGCGCTTTCTGCCCCCCACAGCATCTCTGTCCTCTGAGGTTGCCTTTGTCCTTAAACTCAGATCAAAGAATGTGTAGCCAAACAAGATACTTTTTTTTCAGGCTGGACACAGCCTCATGGCCACTAACGTTCACTAAACCAAGGCGAAGGCAGTGGAAATGGTGAAAAGGCAGAAGCAACAAGTTGCTCTGATGGTCAGAATTGGAGGGAGGAGGGGGTCAAGATTGTCTTCTAGGCTTTTCTAGTGCTCTGGCTGAACCTAGTTACTCTTACTACCATGTATAGTATGTGAATTTTTAAAGCTTAAATGTTAGGATGAAATGGACTGCTTGTTCCTTTATTTTTCTTAAGCTATATATAGTTGATGCTGAAAACAACTGATCATTTAGGCCAAAGACATGTTCATACTTAAAGAAGGGAAAAAATTAACACATTTTCTCATTTAGGTTCCAGGAACTTCTCACTTTTTCCCTTAAAAAAATATGATACAGCAAGCATTATTTTCTTCGTTTTCACTTGCATTCAGGAATAATATATACTCACATCAGAATTGTCTTACAAGAGAGGGAATGTATTTGAAGGACTGTAGGTTATTTTTTGACCTGTGTTTTGGAACAATAAAGGCATCTTAAGGCAGGGGAACGAGAACGATGTGTCAGGCACTGGGGCAGCAGAGCGACTCGGACCTGAGCCGAAAGTCCGTTTCCACGCTTTTCGCCACGGCTCTCCACGCGCGCTTAGATGGACCCCCTTTCAGGGAGGTTTCTTTGGATTCCTAGATATGTACTTAAGCTGCTTTGCCTATAGGGACACATGGCTTGGGTAGCTCCCAGGTTGCTTTGCCAGAGAATGTGACAAAAGACAGGAGAAGCTGCCCCTTGGTGTCATTGTCAGTTTGCATCATCCAAAGGAGACTTAGCCTGTTTGGACTCGTAACTGTTGCTTTGGTACTTCCTGTGTCAGTCTGGAGGCTTCCTGTTGTGCTCAGCATTGTTCCTGTGTAGGCCGCTTGCTGGTCATGGTGTCAGATGTACCCAGTTTGGGGTCTTGTTGGTTCCTCTGATGTGGAAGTGCTCAGCCTGCAGTAAAGGGGCAGGCCTCCGGGTGAAAGGATGCTAAGCCACAAGGCCAGCTTCCTATGAGCACAAACACGCGACGGTCCTGGTCTCCGCTGAAGCCCTCAGATGGTTCAGGTTTGCATCTGCCCCCTTTTCTGACGCAAATCTGCTTTCAAACCTAAGTAACTGGAGGCAGAAATGTTTGAGTCGTGGCTTCAGGCTTTGGGATGAAGACCCTTGTGTCAGCCTCCTTTGTCTTGTCTGGTACTTTCCCCTCTCACCATCCCAACCCCCTCACATAGGGTGTATTTTGTGACTTAAGGGTTAATGAATGTTCTGGCAAAATCCCATTCTCTGGAGTTCTGTTAAGTCAGAAACTTGGTGTATTTGCTCCTGTTTTATCTTTCCAGCTTTGTGGGCTCCTCTCTCTGGACTCGTTGGTTATTCCAGCTAAGATAAAAATGCTTCCGTTTAAATAATGCTTAAATTACAGTCTGAGTCCTTTATGCGCTCAGCGCCATTCTTTGTGCTACTTGAATTAAGCCTTGAAAGATGGGGCAGCAATTGTGGTTTAACAGAAAGACCATGAGATTTGAGTCAGAAGATTCATCGTCTCTGTGACTTTTGAACAAGTCCCTTAACCTCTGAGCAAAGTGGAGATTGTAAAAATAGTAATAGCTTCTTCGAAGGGTGGTTGTGAGGATGAAATATGACAATACAAAAGGAAGTTCTTGGCAAATGATGAAGTGCTACACAAGTGGCTGTTCTCTGTGCTGAGGCTCGAGTGTGGGAAACCACAGTTTGTGTCCAGGGAACATATAAGTTGCCTGCTTCGGCCAGAGTAGAAATGGTGGCTGGAAATAGAGATTGGGACCAGATTGACCAGGGCCCTGAATGCCAGACCAAGCCGTCAATAAAAAGCCAGAGGGGGACATTGATTAGAATGTGGCCTAGGAAAATGAATCTGGAGGGGCCGTGTGGTTGGAATGGGAGAGAAAGAGCCTGGAGGAAAGGGACACAGGAATGCTGTCATGTCAAGGCATGAAGCGGAGGACAGGAATTTGAACCACAGTGGGGACTGTGGGGCTGGACAGGGGCGGCTGGCTGGGCAGGATCACGTGCAGGAGGTGGCAGTCTGTCTCTGTGCCCAGTTGAACATGGGGTAAGGGAGAACAGGAATTGTAAAAAGCCTGCGGGGTTTTCAGCCAGTTATAACAAGTTTGATAACTGCACATGTTCCGCTGGAGAGTATTGGGAGTTTGCATCAGATAAATTCAGATACAGGTGTGGGGGCCAGTCGTGTTGAGGTTGAAAATATGGGCTTCACGCCTCTGAGAATGTGCAGAGAGAAGACGCTACAAATGGAGGCTTGGGAAATGCCCTCATATCTAAGGAGGTGGGTGGAAGGGAGAGCAGCAAGTTCTGAGAGTCCCTTGACATGACCTTTTATCCATTTATTTCTCCTATTTCTTAAGCTATACAAAACTCAATTGAATTTACCTTTGCAGGCATCCTACGTGCAAAGTACCTGGATGTTTCTTCCTTGGCCTTGAAAACTTAAAACAATATTCTGGAAGGAATTTCAAGCAAAATAAGGATGAGCTGGTTCAGAGGATCTACAGCCTGTTTAATAGATCCGTCTGTGACGAACAGGTAGAATCACTAAATAAGCACTGACGGAGCACTGGCCGTATGCCAGCACTCCTGGGTGCTATGAGGTGTGCTAACTGTGTATACTTCCTGCCTTTGCCGAGAGGCAGTTTAGGTGGGGAGGTGAGACGTGTATACATGAAAGAAAGAATGTGTACAGGTTATAATGTATGGGACAGATGGTTGTTACCACAGGAGATAGCAGAGGGAGAAATGGCTGAGAGCCTGAACAGTTAGGAAATCAGATTGCCTGGAGGAAGTGAGACTCTTTCTGGTTCTTGAAGGATGGTAAGTGGTGAAAACAGTGTTGGGGGAAAAGGTGTGTGTTGAGGCCTATCAGGAAGAGAAGATTTATGTGGAAGGATAATGGGAAAGAGCTGTGTTACCTTGAGCAAGTTACTTAACCTCAGTTTCCTCATCTGTAAAATGGGGACAGCGACAGTCCTTACTACCTCACAGAATTAGTGTTAAGTCTGCGTAAGTTAATATGCATAAAGTGCCTAGAACAGGGCCTGGGACATAGTAAGCTTATTATATTTGATAGCATAGGACCAGGTAATGGAGGGCCTTGGCAATCAGCTTGGAGGAGATTAGATTTACATGAGTAGGAACCACTGCACAGGGATGGGGCATGACATCAGGTGGCTGCTGAAGGAAATTAATCTGACAGTAGCCCGAGGACATGAACTGGATTGGTACGATGGCTCACGCCTGTAATCCTAACATGTTGGGAGACCAAGGCAGGAGGATCGCTTGAGGCCAGGAGTTTGAGATAGAATCTGGAGGCAGAAAGACTTGTCGGCCACTAGGTTTTTCAGATTATTGTCTCTGGTGACAAGACTTTCTGGAGGGAAGTTCTCATATCTTCCTAAAGGTTCCCCAGGCTTTGGTGCCCTTCCCGATGACAGTGGTGTCACGTCAGATGGGCAGAACCTGAAGTGATCTGAGTTGCATTTTCAATTCTGCCTCGCCACTCCTATGCACAGGCTTCCGTCTCGCCCACCTCGGCAGGCTTGTCCTTTTCTTCTCGGGTGCCCCAGACTATTGTCTCCATGCAGGGGAGCCGAAATCCTGCCTTCATGTGGTCTGAACAGTCTCCCTTGTGTCCTGATTGCCTGTTAGTTGTCTTTACCTGGACTTCAACTTGGCTTTTATTCTCTCCAGAATGTTTAGATTTGTGTGCCTTTTGGACAGATTTCTTCTCAAACTTGCTCTGAGCCAAGAACCTGGGGGAGAAAATTCCTTTTACTTTTTATTAGAGGGAGGAAAACTCTGGAGTGAATATTTTCTGATCTGCTTAGAACTGCTTTCCGACTCTTTTCCGTTTGCTTTCCATTCTCAGCTGCCGGAGAAGATAGACATCGTCTGGAATAAAAAGATGCTCAGAACTGCTGGCTTATGCACCACTGGCCAGAAACGGTACCCGAAGAAGGAGCGCTTTGCCAAGATCCAGATTGCTGTGAAAGTCTGCGACTCTGCAGGTGACGGCACGAACGTGGCAGCTTTACCACTGTGCTCTTTCCTTCTGACACTGCCTGTTAAATTACTCCCAGCTGGCAGTCGGTGTGACAGCTTGAACTGTCATTCCTTGGTGTGGACAGGCCTACTGTGCGTTGCTTAGAGCTGCAGCCCGATACCAGTCTGTGGCCTGTTAGGGAACAGCTCTGCACCCTCCCCGTGACACCTCCCCGTGGAAAAATTGTCTTCCGTGAAACCAGTCCCTAGTGCCAAAACAGTTGGGGGCCCCTGGCTTAGAGGACATTATTGGATGTTTCACCATCCCTTTCTCTCTGCATGTTCCCCGTGCCAGCAGCATCTCCATTCTCTCAGCAGCTGAGGTTCAAGGTCCCGTATATCTAGCCAGTCATCAAATCTTCCTTCTCCATCCGTGAGTACGCGCAGGAATGGGCTCTCATCCCTGCTCAGTTAGTCTCCTGTACACCCTGCATTGTTTTCTTGCTGAGAAATCTAGGGTGTTTTTCTTCCCAACTTTTTTTTTTGTTTGAGACAGAGTCCATCTGTCACCCAGGCTGGAGTGCAGTGGCGCAATCATAGCTCACTGCAACCTCCAACTCCTGGGCCCAGAGGATCCTCCTGCCTCAGCTGGTACTACAGGCGTGCACCACCACACCTGGCTAATTTTTTTCTATTTTTAGTAGAGGCTGGTCTTGAACTCCTGACCTCAAGTAATCCTCCCTTCTCAGCCTCCTAAAGTGCTAGGATTACAGGTGTGAGCCATACCCCGGCCTCCTCCAACTTCTATTGTATTTAAAAACCTAGGGCTTTTCAAGGCCTACAGCCTGGTTTTTGAGGCATTTGTAATCTGCCCCCACTCCACTTGGCCAGTCTCACTACTTCACCATTAGTCCATGCTCCAACGGGCTCTCTTCACACTGGCCTTCAAAATGTACCACAGGCTGGATGCAGTGGCATGTGTCTGAATCCCAGCTACTTGGGTGGCTGAGGCAGGAGGACTGCTTGAGCCCAGGGGTTCGAGGCTGCAGTGCACTATGATCACACCTGTGAATAGCCACTGCACTCTAGCCTGGGGAGCAAAGTGAGACCCGGTCTCTAAAATTAAAAAAAAAAAAAAAAAGTGCTACATGCTTACATGTTTCGCCACACTCAGAATGGCCTTTGTAACTTTGCAAATACCAGTCAATTGGTAAGGGCCTAGCTCAGATCGCAGTTTCTCCATGGAGCTTCTCCTGACCAAATCCCATGGCCACAGTGACTGCTCCCCACCCTGTCCACCTCCATTCCTGAAGGGCAGAAACCAGGTCTTGTCTAGATGTTTTTCTAGCAGCACCCCACAAAAAGATGAGCACATTGGAGCTGCTCCAAAAAGCCCTGTTCACCAAAGGCTCTCTGCCATTAACAAAACTGGGTTGAAGTAGGTGGAAATTTCACTTTCAGAATTCTGGGAAGGTAACACTCATGCCTGCCTGTGTGTGCTTCTGGAAGATGGCTTGTGTGGCGGGCTGAAAGTCTAGGGTTGCTGGGTAGCAGACCAGAAAAGGATTGGTTTTAGTGCTCACTTTGTTTTCATTCCTCTTTCAAGACCGACTCCGTGATACTTTGATCCATGAAATATGCCATGCGGCCTCCTGGCTGATCGATGGTATCCGTGATTCTCATGGTGATGCATGGAAGTATTATGCCATGAAATCCAACATGGTGCACCCGGAGCTGCCCTTGGTCACCCGTTGCCACAACTATACCATTAACTACAAGGTTCAATATGAATGTACTCAGTGCAAATCCAGGTAAGACCTTTCTTCCCAGACTTTTCCCAGTTATGTTTTATTATGGCCTCCAAGTGGCTCTTCAGTGATTTTTAGTCAGTAAAGCGGATTGCTATCTGACTCTCCTTTCCGTGCTCTTTCTCCATTCTCCTTCCTAATTTGAATTGGCCTGGCCACTGCCGCTCCTTGGTACCCCACTCGTTGAGAACCCCGAGGAAATTCTTGCTTTGGGCCCAAGGCCAACATCTCAGAGCTGATGCTGAGGTGCAGTGACTGATTGCTTTGTTGTGTGCTGTCCCTTTCCTCCCTAGGATTGGCCGCTACAGCAAATCATTGAACACTAGTCGCTTTGTCTGTGCTGAATGCCAGGGGTCTCTGGTCATGCTGCCGTTAACTCGGAAGGATGGCACTCCCGTTAAGCTGTATGTGCGACCATTTGCCAAGTATGTGCAGCAGCATTACAGAGAAGTTCTGTACAGCAATGCAGGCATCAGCCACGGGGATGTGATTAGAAAGCTCAGCAAGGATTTTCTTGCCCAGAAACAAAAGAAAGCTCCTTAAGGTTGTCAGAGGGTATATTTGTATGAGCGGGATCCTTTAGCTTAGATAAGAGGTTTTAGAAAAACCTGTTTCTGTAAAGTTTGCAATATTAGAATTTAAGTACAGTTTTAGATTCATGTCATTGATGCTGATTATTCTTAGCCAAGGGCTCTATTGCTAACCACCTGTGCCCTTCTCAGTACTCTGAAGCCCTTCGGATCTACCTTGAGTCTTATTTTGTGCCGTAGTTTAACATGTAGAACAAAATGCAAAAGAAAAGTGAGTTAGAGTGGCAGGTTGGAGGAATGAGGATTATGCTGGAAATAGAACAAGTTTTAAAAGCAGTGCTTCAAAACCAGGGCTACTGTCAGATGTAACCTGCCTAGACAGAAAAGACAAGTATATTTTGTGAATTTAGTCACTAATGACATTGAATGAGGCCATCTGAGCCATGTTGTTGTTCATAAAACAAAATAAAGTGTTCTCTGCCTCTCCCTTGTTAGCAAAGTCCGTTCATTGACTCCCAGTGCTTAGAGGAGAACAAAGCCTCAGTTCTTTTGTCCAAGACTTAGACGGCTGAAGCCCCTGAGACGTGTCTAGAGGACCACCTCCACTCTGTTTCTGTCTGATTTCCGTGACTGCCCGTAAGTACTTCCGCAGCTTCCCTTCTGGGAGATATCCAAGACGTGGACTGGAACGCACACCATATTCTTTCCCTAGGGCTGCCACAGCAAGTTATCACAAACAACACAGATGTGTTATCTTACAGGTCTGGAAGTCAGAAGTCCGGCACAGGTCTCACTGGGCTAAAATCAACGTGTGTCAACAGGGCTACTTCTTTCTGGAGGCTCTAGGAGAGAATCTGTCTTTTCTAGCTTCTAGAGACTGCCCACATCCCTTAGTTCGTGGCCTGTTTCTCCATCTCCAAAGCCAGCAACACCTCCATCCCTGACTCTCTCCTCTTCTACCTCCCTTTTTCACTTTTAAAGGACCCTTGTGATTACGTTGGGCTCACCTGTTTAATCCAGGTGACTCTTCTTTAAGTCAGCTGAGGTAACATAGTCACAAACTCAGGATGAGAGCGTGGACGTCTTGGGGGCTCGTTTTTTCAGTGTGCCGCAGGCATCTTCACTAGTCTAGCATCGCTGACACTTTTTGTAGGCAAGATGTGTTATTCTGTCATTTTCCTTCCTTCCTTCCTTCATTTTGCAGAAGCTTGGAGTGTTCTTTTAGTGGCCACAAACTCCAAACCACAAAGCTAGATGGGCTTGGGTGTGTTTAGGGGGTGGGACGAGCTTCCTCAGCTAACTCCTGGGATTCCTACTTGCCAGTCCCACCTCCCGCCATATCGGCAGTTTCTGCAAGGGCGCCAACAGTGCAGTGTACCCACTTCGGCCGCACCCTCGCCCTGGAGAAATGCTCCCCACAGCCTATCTCCAGGTGGCTATGTGTTCACGACTGTTGGTGAGTCGCCCAGCCTTGTTGCTTTTCTGCAAGCCCACTGCCATCTCCCTAGTAATCGCCTGCGTCACCCTCACCTGAATAACCAATTCAGCCTTCTGGCTGGCCTCTCATACCATCACCTGATGGCAATCTACCTTTCAGTCTTATTTTCAACCCTTTCCTTACCTGAACCCTTAACTAGCCAGTTGGGACCACTTATAATTCCTCTGATAAGCATTGCTGCTTCCAGCCTCCCTCCCTTCTGCTTGGAAATACTGTCTTTACCTCTCTTCACCCTTGGAAATACTCCTTGTCCTTTAAGTCTTCAGGAAGCCTTCCCAATGGCGCCGGCCTTCAGTGCTCTGAGCCCTAGGTTCATTGTCCATGTGCGACTCCTTTGCCTCATGGCACAGGCTGCTTGGCGTCGTTAGTTCTAACCACATCTTTCCTGCTGTCCTGAGCTGGATTCATAGTCTAGCTCTTATTCATGTGACAGCCCCTTTCCCCGATTGTGCCAGCCAGTAGCCTACTTGCTTGCCCTGCACCCATGTACCTGGCGTTTCCCTGTGAACAGAACGAGAGTGCCCGGGAGGGCAGAGCAAAGGCGGCAGAGAGAAGTTAACAAAGGCAGGCTAGGCTGGCACGGCGCCAGGGCGAGGCAAGGGGAAGCAGGAAGTGCATCCCCAGAGCCCAGGGAGGGCTGCTGCAATGATGCACTAACACACCCTGGTCCTCGGGGTCTTGTTTATTGAAAAGTTTTAAGCAGGAATTTAGACATAAAAATAGAAGTGAGCGAACACAGATCTCGGGAACCACAGCCACAGTCGCTGCTGAGCTGGAGGCCTGGGCCGCAGCCCCACAGGGCCAGTGTCCTCTATGCTCCTTTCCCGTCCCCACGGGGGAAGGCCAAGTTCTGGTTTCCAAATGAGAAGGGCAGTGGGGCTCCTGGCGGCCACCTCTGAAGCGGCAGGGTGGCGCAGCCCCTGGAGCCGGAAGGGCAGCTTCCTGGAAGAGCCGGCGGCGGCGGTGCTGGGGCTGCCAGTGAGTGCCAGGGGCGAGGCTGTGGGGAGAGCCACAGCCGGCCCAGCTGAGAGGGAGGGAGGAGCCTGGAAAGTAGGGGGAGTCAGGCTGTGCGGTGAAACGGGAGCCCCCGTTCCAGCTTCACAAGCCAGAGTAGGAGGCCTCTGTGGTCTCGGACCAGGATGAATCCCGGCGGGAAGACGTCGGCTGCCGCTGGAGGCCTCTCTGGTCGGTGCAGCCCAGGCGCGAGAGCAGCGTCCACATCCACTCTCGGAACTTGACACCCACAAAAGCATAGAGCAGCGGGTTGAGGCAGCAGTGCATGTAGCCCAGGCCTGAGGTGACCGACTTGGCCACGTCCACACGGCTCTCTAGGCCACAGTTGCGGGCCAGGGCCCCCACGTCCATGATGGTGTCCACCAGCACCACCAGGTGGTAAGGGGTCCAGCAGAGGGCAAAGGCCACCACCACCACCACTACCAGCCGCATGGCTCGCAGGCGCCGCTGGCCCCTGGAGACCAGCAGCACCGCCAGGATGCGGGCATAGCAGTAGGCCATGACCAGCAGGGGCAGCAGGAAACCAGCCACCAGCTGCAGTACCCGCAGAGCCGTGCGGCCCACCTGCGGGAAGTTGTACTGGCAGTGGGTGGCGTTGAGGCGCTCGTCATAGCGGGCCGACAGGAAGATGAAGTCTGGGAGGGCAAAGAACAGACAGAGCCCCCAGACAGCTATGCAGGTGAGGGCCACGCGGGCCCTGGGGCCCCTGCGGTAGAGCTGGGTGGCATGCACTATGCTCAGGTAGCGGTCAAAGCTGATGCAGGCCAGCAGGAGGGCCCCCGCGTAGAAGTTGATGTTGAAGAGAGCCCCTGCCACCTTGCAGAGGCCGGAGCCGAAGACCCACTGCATGGCAGCATCCACTGCCCAGAGCGGGAGCGTCAGCACCAGTAGCGCGTCCGCCACGGCCAGGTGCAGCAGGAAGGTGTCGGTGCTGCTCAGGGCTGCCCGCCGGCTCAGCAGCACGGCCGCCACGGCGCCGTTGCCCACCAGCCCCAGGAGAAAGAGGAGGCTGTAGAGGGCCGGCAGGAAGGCCCGGTCGAAGTTCAGGCTGACGTCCTGCGGGCAGGGTGGGGAGGCACAGCAGGAGTCGCTCTCATTTTCTCCATAGTCATAGGAAGAGCTGAAGTTTTCCAGGAGGGAGGCAATCTCAGAGACATCCAGCACTTGGTGGTCGCTCATCTGCAGAGGGAGAAGGTGACAGGGGCCCGGCAACCAGTCCTTCCATTGAGTCTGAGGGGCGTTCCTCTGAGCAGCTCCTCCCTCAGGCAGGCCCTGACCAGACCCTGTAACTGTCCCCACCTTTCTTCCAGGGCCACACCTGAACCCCCTCCATCCACACGGGGGTCTGGGACGCTGACTTCCCTTCTCAAAGGCTGCTTTTGTCTCACCCTTCTGGGTGATCCCATTGGCCCAGGGATCCTGGGTGGGAGGAAGAGCTTCCCTCGGGTTCGCATGCAGGGCCCTCCCTGCCTGCTCCGCTCTCCGCCTGCCTCCCCCCTTCACCGCTTGCCTCGCGTCCTCAGCGTCCCGGCCACACCTAGTTCACCCACCTTCCTCCCCAGGCGCCTCCCTGCCGCCTCCTCTCCCAGTCACTGGCCCTCCTCTCCCCTCTTCAGCTGTTGTCCGGGAAGCCCAACTTCCTGACCTTCATGGGGACTCCCTATGAATCACTGCAGCCCCCCTAAATGCGTGCTTTCTGCCCATCCTTCCCCTTCCCTATACTGAGGCTTGCGTGCCCATGTAGCTACCCACCCACTGGGGGATCCCCCACCAAGCTCTAGCAGGAATCTCCTCTACCCTCTCACCCACACCCCAAACCACCCCAGACCTGCGGGCCTTCCCAGGGCCAATTCAATCCAGCACAGGAAAGTCGAAGTCCCCAGTCAGCTGAAGGGAGGTTCACAGGTCATCAAGGTTGAGCCTCTAGCCCCCACCCTGACTTTTGCAGATGGGGCGCTAAAGCCAGAGAGAGGAGGAGACTCGCCCGTGGTCAGTGGCCAGGCTGGGTTCCCAATTCCCTGTCTGGTGCTCCTTCTAACACGACCTCTGCAGCTGCCACCTACTCACCCAACCCTCTGGTGACCCTGGGCTGTGGGCCAGCCGTGGTGTTTCCCTAGTGTCCCGGGTTCTCCACTCCAAGCTGCGGCCCGGCCTGGCTGGGCAGCGGCACTTACCTCAGGAACCGTGGCTGGGCTGGCGCTCTGGCCGCCGGGCCGCGTGCTGCCTGCCCCTCTGCTTGGCTGCTTGTGGCTGGAAACCTGCATGCACAGAGGAAGTGAGCGCTTCACGCGGTTCTCAGCAGCAGCCTCTTCCAGGGGGTTATCTACACGAGACCTTCCCGGACCCCAGGCCACAGAGCTCTTAGCCCAGCCATTCCCGGGCTGGCTGAAGCTGCTCTGGAGGAGCTGGCCACAGCTTGGGACCAGAAAGGCTGGGCCCTAGGGAAGGTCTGGAGGTGGCTGGGTGGGGGCAGGTCTTTGAGGGGCGAGGTCTGAAGGAGGAGCAAAGCAGCTGGGAAGTGAAGGGCAGCGCTGCTGCCAGGGGCAACCATTATTTCTCCCCAAAACAAAAAGAAGAAGAAGAAGAATTACTTCTCCTGTCCTGGTAGGGTCAGTGCTCAATAGTTTGGAACTCGCGCCCAACTGGCCTGGCCTGGAGTTAGCTGATCTTTGCATGATTGTAAAGACTGGATTGTGAAAGGTGTTAAGTCTGTAAAGGGGAGTCACCTTCATAAGAATTCAAATATTAAAACCAATCCATCACACTAAGTCTAGTTCTTTACCATGGCCCCTCCCCACTAACCAGCAGGGGGAAGGAAAGGGAACTACTAGTAATGAACTCGCTATGTGCTAGACATTGCTTTAGGTGCTTTCTCTGACGCTGCCTCATTCCAACCGCTTGACTCCCTTGTGAGGTGGGGGTTGTCTGCACGGATGATTCAGAAAGGGGAAAGGCCTTTGCCAGGCAGCGAGCGAGCAAGGATGGGTGTGAGGACTGAACCCACAGCCGTCTGACTCTCCTTTTCCCACTCATCACACTGCCTTCAGTTTCTTTTAAATGGATAAACTATGATATATTCGTGGAGTTCAAATGAGCTAAAGCTATGTGTTTTAACATGGGTGCAACTAGAACAGCCAATAACCACTCGGTGGGAAAGGCAAGTTACAGAATATTGTGTATAGTTTGACACCACTTACATAAATTCTAAAAACCACCGCAAAAAGCAATACTATACTTTTTTGGATGCGACTGTTCCCAAAGTTTAAAACAAGAGCTGGAGACACCATGAACTCATGAAAGCAGTTGCTTCTGGGGCGAGACGGGGGATGGGGGTCGGGGAGCGTCCGTAGGCACCTCCCGATTTTAAGGAAAAGCTGTAAGACAGCCTCAGCACAGCAAAGTGGTGACTTTATGGCAGACAGTGGTGGAAAATGTCCCTCTCCCCACCTGCCCCAGCTCTCCCTGTAGCCCTTTTCTCCCCTCCCTGTCGCCCTGTTTTCATCAGCAGCGGCAAGGTGGCCCCTAAGTTGCATCTCCCAAGCAGTTTTCTCTTCCCCTCTCTCCTGCAGTGGGAAAGCAGGGAAAGAGACAGGCACATGCTAGCCCATGGCCTCGGGGCCCAGTCTCAGCCAGATTGTACCCCTAAAGCCTCCGGGCTCATGCCTGGAATTCAGTTCAGACTTATGGATGTGACATACTCTCAAGGCTTCATGTCCTTCCCTTCCTTCTGTGGGCAGATGTGACTCTCCTCGCTGGGAACAGCTCGTGGCCTTCTGGGTTCAGGCCAGAGGGAATTGAGGGCCTGGACGAGGTGGGGAGCGGTCAAGTGGAAGGGTCTGGGAGGAGTCCAGAAGCCGGGCCAGTTAGGATGAGCAGACTTGGCAAGCGACTACCTGTGGGGATGGAAAAGGGACAGGAGCCGGGACCACGGTCTCCCAGTGCCAGTCTGCACAGAGGTTTGAGTTCCCTGGACTTCCGCGAATGAGAAAAACAAGCACAGAAAGCTACATTTGTTCAATTGAAAAGACGTCTTGTATTTGGCAATCGTGTTCGTCCTCGTTTTGGTTTTAAAAGGGCCTTTTCTTTCTGAAATGATGGGGGAAATAGATGGGAGTTTTGGAAATATCTCATGTTGGCAGCTGACAAGCCATGTGGGTCGTCCAAACAGATGTTAAAATGTTCTGGTCCATGTGAAAGATGAAAGTCTGGGGATCCCTGGTGCCCCAGCCTCATTTGTCACACAGGGCTGACAGTCCCCACCTCCCCACGTTGCTGGGGAGGATAAATGAGAGAAGGGCAGGGCGGGAGCTTTGGAAAGGTGCAGAGAGCTTTCTGGTCTGAGCCCTGACTTGCTGCTATCAGGGCGGACCCCCAGGGTCTGGGCTGGGCTGGGGGACAGGCTGCCCTCGCTGTTCCCTGAGATAAGGGGACGCAGCGGGAAGAACGCTGAACCTGTCTGGGCTCCAGCCCGCACTCCACTCTGTTGAACTGTGTGATCTCGGACAAATTCCGCAGCCGTGTGGAGCTGGTTTCCTCGGTGCGGTTGTGACAAGATGAACGAGATAACCAAGGCTGTAAGCTCCCGGCGCAGGGCCCAGTGCTTAGCAGGACTGCAGTTGAGAATGTGGAGGGACAGGGATATTGGCTAAAAACCTAGAGCCACTGGAAGCCTTTCGCGTCGGGGAGCCAGCAATAGAGGGTGGCGCTTGTGGGGCGTGCAGGCTTGGACTCGGCCTGAGGACTGGTTTCCCAGAAAGGCCATCCCTTGCCTTAGCTGGGGGTTGTGTGTGTGTTGGGGGGTGGGGGGCGGTGGTTTGCCAGTCCTAGCCAAATCCTCTGGCTGCCCAGAGGATTGTATAATCCCGGCAAATCATCTCATCTCTCTGCCTCAGTTTCCTCATCTGAAAAAATGGGTGTAAGTATAGTGCATATTTGATAGGGTTGCTCTGTGGACTGCAAATGATAACTTGTAGAAAGTGTCTGGTGCAGGGTAGGTGCCCGGTGAACGGCAGCCTCCTCCTCATCTAGTAACTTGCCAAACCAACCCCTCCCAAGCCTCAGAATGGCAAGTCTGTGGTGGGCTTCTGCCGTTGCACACAGCTAAGGTACCTTGGAAGTTTCCTGTGTTGTGGAGCTGAGCCAAGCCCGTGTCCAGCTCTCTCATTTGGTTCTTCCCAGTCCCAAGCAGCTCCCAGACAAGGTCAGAGCCAGGCCCGGCCCCTGGGGAGAGCCAGCTAGCCAAGGGCATACGATCTGAGTTCTGGCCCATGTGCCTTCCTGCCTCTGCCCTCCAGAGCAGCCATCAGGGCAGCCTGAGGAGGAAGTTAGTCAGAGTGAAGCTGCTCCGTGCCCCACCTGCGGTCAAGGTGTGAAATGTGCACCTGGCTCTTCTCTGCCACCCCTCCCCCTGTTTTTTTCTTTCTTTCACACCTCTGGGCTGTGGTTTGGGGAGATGGGAGGCTCAAAGGTCTGAGCCCTGCTGCCTAGTCAGTCACAGGAAGGAGGGCCCCTGCAGCTGTCTGCCTGGCTGGCCAGCCAGGGAAAAGGGCCATTTCCTCCTCCTCCCCCTCAGTCTGATGTCTCACGGCCTCTCTCACAGCTCCTCACAATGCCCTGGGGAGCCCCAGCCAAAGGCTCCTGGTGGTGTTCAGAGTGCTACTTTGGCCTTATCTGTAATGTTTCACACAGAGGCTGCAGTCATGTGTTAGTTGTGTGATTAAATAGTCATCAAAAAGGACAATAAGGCCAGATAGGTGGCTCACTCCTGTAATCCTAGCACTCTTGGAGGCAGAGACTGGAGGATCGCCTGAGGTCAGGAGTTCGAGACCAGCCTGAGTAAGAGTGAGACCCCCGTCTCTACCAAAAATAGAAAAAATTATCCAGGCGTTGTGTGTACACCTGTAGTCCCAGCTACTGGGGAGGCTGAGGCAGGAGGATCGCTTGAGCCCAGGAGTTTGAGGTTGCTGTGAGCTAGGCTGACGCCACGGCACTCTAGCCCGGGTGACAGAGTGAGACCCTGTCTCAAAAAAAAAAAAAAGTGCAAAATTAAGCTGAAAATTGGGACGATTGGTGAAATTTGCATATGGCTTTGGGATTAGACAAAAACCTTGCATCCTTGCTGTTTTGCTCATTGGGATAATGTAAGAGAATGTCCTTGTTTGTAGGAAACATACGTTGAGGTATTTAGGAGGAAAGGGCCATCATGTCTGCAAATTACTTTCTTAGGAGTTGGAAATCAAACATGCAGAGTGAGAGGGGACTCACGAAGGCTCAAGCAGGTGGGGCAACAAGCCAAGAACTGGGGAGAAGAGGGGTGGAAGGGAATTCTTTGTACTCTTCCTGCAACTTGTCTGTAAGTTTGAAGTTACAGCAAAATAAAAGTTACCAAAAGAATCTCAGGCAGGATGGGTTTGGCATGGGGTGCTATTCCCATCAGCTTACAGGCCTCGTGAGAAGGAGGTGGGGCCACAGCTGCCTGGGAACAAACACTCCCTGGCGGTGGCCTCTGATCTCATCCCAGGGAAGCACCACCTGCCGCCTCACTTCATGCTTCCTGGGCTTCTTCCCTTTCCCACTGTCTGGCTACCTCCAACCTCTCAGCCCCTGAGTTCCTCTCAACTTCCCCTGCACTTTTTGAACCGGGGAGGGAAGCGCCGCCTGCTCACCAAGCCACTCAGGGCCCCTCAAGAATGCAGGCTGAGCCTGAGGCTCTCAGGGTGATCCCATCCTTGGCTCAGACCAGCTGGATAGAGGGATCTGGGCTTGCGTTCTTCAGAGGGTATCACCTGCTGAAAGCCTGAAGTTCTTTTTCCTAAACTGCAGCGGGGCTGCAAAGCTGGGCGAGGCGACCCTGCCAGCAAGGCTGGCCTCCCTGAGCAGGTGGTCTGGGCTGGGTATGGGCTGGGCTTCTTGGCCGCTGCTAGGCTCCCATGAAGAGGAAAAGGAAACCACAGTGCCCACCCCAAAGGTACTCCATTGAGCAAAAGCTGTTGAGTGATGTCTCTCGCTGGGTCCTTCCCTTGTAAAGTCCTCAGTGGTGCTTAAAGCTGCCCTCCCAAGACCTGCACAAGGCCCCTTGATGGTGAGCCTGACTCTGGTCTGGACTTTGTCTGCTGGACTCTCTGGTCTTCTGGAAAATTCTTCAACCAGCCCAAACTAATTTTCTACAGAGTGTGGTGCTGGCCTTGAGGGTTTTGTCCACAAGCCCAGTGCAGGACTGCCATGGTCCAGGCCTTGCCTCCCGTTAGAATTGAGCCTGTATTTCTCCAACTAGGCAGCAAGCCGCGTCCAGGCACAGGGATCAGTGCTGGTCTGGCCAGAGCCGAGCTGCCCCACGCGAGGCAGTATGGGCAGAGTGGGTAAGCACACAGGCCCTGGAGCCAGGTTCCTGGCTCTGCCATTTACTAGGTGTGTGACCTCAGACAGGTTATTTTACCTCTCTGTGCTTCGGTTTCCGGCCCTGGATTAAAAGTGTATGTAAAAGTGCTCAGAACAGTGTCTGGCACAAGGGCAGCGCTATGCATGCACTGTTAGCTGCCTCCCTGACTGTGGCTGCTGAGGTCTCCCCAGCGCTGGGCATACCCTTGGGGACAGCTTCATTTGCATTGAGGAACCACACGTCTCGAACTAGAAAGTCTAAGCCTTGGCCCTGTCTGAGGTGCGGAATTGGTCAAAGCCCTGACCCCTGAGTGCCAGCTTGAGTCCAGGGCCCAAGTCTTCGTGGGTAATGAGGTGGGAGGTCCCTTCCAGATGTGGTGCCCTGCCGGGTGGGCTGACAACTCTGAGCTGCAGGCCTGGTAGGGACTAGGCCCAGAAGCTTGGCCTTGCCTCTGGGGTCAGGGCTTAAAAGGAGCTTGAGGAGACACCAAATTGCAAACATGCTGTCCCCTAAGGCACCCAGAAGTTCCTCACTCATAGAAGTCCAGATTAATTGCTGACTCAGCCAAAGTGTCTGGAGATGAGGGGACAGATGGACAACGACAATAATAATCTTTTTTTTCTTTGAGACGGGGTCTCGCTCAGTCACCTAGGCTAGCTCAGTGGTGAGATCCTAGCTCACTGCAGCCTCCAGCTCCTGCGCTCTAGCGATCCTCCTGCCTCAGCTTCCTGAGAAGCTGGGACTACAGGGGCACCACCACGCCCAGCTAATCTTCTATTTTTTACTTGTTTTTTTTGTAGAGACGAGGTCTCAATATGTTGCTCAGGCTGGTCTTGAACTCCTGGCCTCAAGCAATCCTCCCATTTCTGCCTCCCAAAGTGCTGGGATCATAGGTGTGAGCCACCACGCCCAGCCAACAACAATAATCTTAATCAGTAACCCTCTCGTAGCACTTCCTACGTGCCAGGTGCCGTTTGAAGCATGTTTGCACACACATTTCCTCCTAAAAACTCTGTGAGATAGGTTCTATTTTTATTCCTCTTTTAAAGATGAGGAAACAGACTCAAAGAAGTTAAGTAACTTGCCCCAGGTCAAACAGCTAGTAAGTGACAGAGCCTGGATTTCACACCAAGCTGTCTGGCTTCAAAGTCCACACTTCTAACCGACCTGCTCTGCTGTCCCTGGGAACACATTTCGTCTTGAGGATACCGTTCCTGCTCCCAATAGGATTTGAAAAGGCCATTATGTGAATTTAATAGGGGCACAGGACACCAGAAGCTGGGCCTGGGCTGTGGGTCTGGGGCACTGCTCATTATGCAAATCACCAACCTGGTCTCGGGAGCAGTGTGGGGACGAAGAGGAGATTGTGTGGGGGCTGGGGTGCAAACCAAGGCAGGACACCTGCCTGGACCAAGGGACTGCCTCAGGCATTGCACGCTCAGGGGGCCAGGACAGAAGATGAAGGACAAGAGGTCTGGGAGTCAGGAACTGGAGGTGGTTACCAAGGAAACAAACAGTGTGGTAAAGCTCAAAGCTGAGCCTGTCTGGTTCCAGAAAAGCAAAAAAAGCAAATAATATTTTTTCTTCTTTTCTTTTCTGTTTTTTTTTTTTTTTTTTTTTCTGCAGCCCAATTCACAAGGGCAAGTGATATTTTTAAAAAGTCAAGATTTTTAAAAGGATGGCTTAGGACAAACCCTCCATGGAACTCAGATGAATTTTTAGCATATTTGCCAGTGAATAGCGGTCTTTCACATAACTCCCCGGGGTATTTATACATCGCTGTAGCTTATAATACAGCTAGAGAAGTGGTTGAGAGGATGGCGGTGGGGGGTAGGGAAAGCAAGCCCGGAACAGGGCAGGTAGGTGCCAGGAGACCAGTTAGAGGGTGAGAGGGTGTTAGCTAAAGTGAGGGTAGCAGGTGTGGCAGGGAGGGGAGAGAGAAGGCGCTTTAGAGCCGAATCTGCAGGATCGACTGGCCACCCCAGCCTCGTCTGCCTCTAGCAGGCCTCCATCCATCTTCACCATGAGGATGGCACCCACTGTGGGCCATCGGCTTGTCCCCTGGCCCTCACGCCAAGTCTGGGAAGCCCTGCGTAAAAGGAATCTGTTTAGCCTCATTGAACCCCAACTTATTTGACAAGGAACCTTTACTTTGTCACAAAAGACCTATTCCTATCGCTGCTATCACTATCCTCAAATGAAAGTTGTCTGCAGGACACACTTTGGCAAACACTAGCTCAGAGAATGAAGGCTGTTCTCCTGGCCTGGTCTCCAAGGCCTTCCTTGATCTGGTCCCAGCCCAGCCTGATTCTCCTCTCTGCTTTGTGCATCCTATATTCTAGCCAAACTGGGCCCTATGCTGTTGAAAACCCGCCCCAAGTTTCCACTACTTGACTGGTCTGTCTGCCTGAGGCCCACCCACCGTCCAGGACACAGAGATGCAGCTCAGAGCCGTGAAGGAATATAAAGTCCCTTTAGCTGGACTCCATGGCTCTGCCTGAGGGCCCCAGGTGACGGAGCAGGCCAGAAAGAAGAGGTGAGGAGACCCAGCGGAGGAAGCAGGAAGTTTCAGTACCCTATGCCTGCCTTCCAAATATAGAAATAGGCTGAAGCGATTCTGCAGGGGAAGTTTCTGACTAGAAGTGTCCTGTCTGATCTCCTGCCTCCAGACTTCTCGCCCTCGGAATCATTGATTCCACTGGGAATTAGTGAATGAGTGTAGAAAGGCCAAGGCAGGCTCTAGAGGATTCCAATGGGAGTCTGACCGGGTACAGGAACCATGTAGCACAGTAGTAGTCAACGGGCTTTGTTCGGTGTCAGATAGGCCTGGGTTTCAGTCCCAATCCCATATTGGCCAATTAATAGCTATGTGATTTGGGAAAATTACCTCACTCCCCTGAGCCTCAGTTTCCTCACCTGCAAATAGAGATTATATCTACTTTATATGACAAGGATTAAATGCTTGTTGAGAGCACTATATGAGATTAATTTAGGTAAATCACCTAGTGAAATGCCTGGTCCTCTCTGATCACTCTCCAGCCTGTTTTGTGTTCTTTGTAGCTTCACAGCATTCATCACCACCTGCTGTTTATGTGCTTATTTGTTTATCGACTGATTACTCCACTAGAATGTAATTTTCACAAGAGATATAATTTTGGTTTTTTAATCACTATATGTCTAGGACCTTGATAGTTCCTGACACATAGTAGGTGCTTATTTAATCATTAAATATCTATTTAATATTCAACAAATAAATTTTTCTCGAGTGAGTTTGAAAACGAATGGCTAGTAGGTACTGAAAGGGAAGGTAAGTGAGGGAGCTGTAGGGATGAAAGCTACTCTCTCACGCATAAAGCTCTTGCCTGTACGTAACCCACAGTGCCGGGAGTTCGGTGCATGACCGCTGGCTCACGTGTGGCCTGTGCGGCGTGTGTTCCGGGGAGCGCTTGTCCAGGGTCTGTATTTGGAAAACAATGCCTGTAAGCACAGGAAAGGTTTCAGGAAGTTCTGCCGTAAAGACAGTCGCCAAACTCATTTGGTCACTGTATTAGCTTCCTAAATTACCCCAAACT
>RJWJ010025540.1:0-23791 GCA_004363605.1 Indri indri | reverse complement strand
AAGAATAAAAGCAATGTTTAAGAGGAAATTTCAGGAAAGTTTCCAAAACATAGGAAAACGCTGAATAAAGAAGTATTTGAACCGCAATCAGATTGAATACAATTACTCAGACACATCATAGTAAAAGTAGTGAAATCCAGAGAGTATCTTAAATGCATCCAAAAGAGGCAATTAAAAAAACGTACATTTGCTTAAGAGAGAAAAAATAACATTGGTGTCTGAATTCTCAGCATTAACATTGAAAGTTGGAAGACAATTATATGACATTTTAACATGCTTAAAGATAATACAGATTGAATATCCCTTATCTAAAATGTTTGAGACCAGAAGTGTTTAGATTTAGATTGGCAGGTGGGGGGAGGGGCGGAATTTTAGAATATTTGTATTATACTTAACCAGTTGAGCATCCCTAATCCAAAAATCTGAGATACAAAATGTTCCAATGAGCATTTCATTCATTTGAAACTCAAAAAATTTTGGATTTGAAGCATTTTGAATTTCAAATTTTTGGATAAGGAATACTCAACCTGTAAAAGCCAACCTAAAACTCTCTTCCAGCAAAAATGTTTCAAAAATGAATGCAAAATAAACAATTCCCAGATAATGAAAATCCAAGAAATTTGTTGATAACAGATAAACACTAGAATAAATCCTAATGATTTCTGGCAGATGGATATGCAAAATCCGAGAATAGCCAAGACAGTCTTGAATAAGGAAAAACCTCCATAGAAGACTTACATTTGCAGTTACAGTGCTTTCAGTAAAGCAACAAAAATCACCAAAGTGGTATGTGGGCATAAGGGTTGATAAGGGGACTTTATTAATGAAACAGAATAGAAAATCCGGAAATAGATCCACACATCAGTAGTTCCTTGTTTAATGACAATCACGATATAACAATGGAGTAGGGAAAAGATGGCCTTTTCGGTAAATAGTTCTATTTCAACTGGATATCTATGTGGATAGAAAAGATGAATGTTGACCCCAGACCTCACACCATACATTTTAATGTGGAAGTTAAAACTATCAAAATCTAAAATATGACCTGGGAAAATATTTTAAGCAGTAAACAAAAAAAGCATTAATCATAAATCGGACTTCATTATTATTAAGATCATTTGTTCATTTAAAAAGAAAGCACCATTAAGAGTAGGAAAAAACAAGTTATTTATTTGGAGTTAATAACAAGTTATTATTCTCATCTTCGAGTGTCTGTTAAGCCACATCACCTTTGCCATCCATGACACTTCTGTCTTGGTTCACATCCTCATTATTTCTCATATTTATTTGGAATAGGTATTTATGATGCTTATATGTAAAGGAATCATATACAGAACATATTGTTGGAAAACAATTCTTTATAAAGTTCTTACATTTTTGTGCATCCTACAAGTAAGGTACTTACTACCCTTTTTTTCTGGGCTACTTTTTACAATGTCCGAATAGCAAACAGCCTTGAAGGATACAGATAGCATATCCTCTGGAACAAAGAACTTAACTGCCCAGTATAATTAACATAATGCCCAGTATAATTAGCATAATATCTTCCTCTGGAAGAAAGATCAGGCTTGCTTACTGCCATTTATAAAAGATTTTAATTCCCTAATCTCAGATTTCTTTAATGCAGCACACCGAACGTGTAGACATCTATCTGGATACATGCACATTACCCCTGGGGGACTTGGGCTAAAGGAAAACCAATGTGAATATACTGATGCTCATGATGCTTACTCTGCCATGAGTAGTAAGGTCCTCTGTTTCTGGCCCAGGCACCTCACAAAAAAGAATATGCAAATAAGAATATGAAAAGTTTTCCACATCATTAATCATCTGGAAAATATAAAGCAAAACCACAGTGAGATAGCTAATAAAGATTGACTATAGTAATTGTTCATGAGAATGTGGAACAGTTGAAGCTCCATACAGTCCTGGAAGAAGAGAAAAATTTATTTTATACATACGTGTGTGTGTGTGTGTGTGTGTGTGTGTGTGTGTATAAACTATTTGACACTAAGCTGAATACATGCATTTTCAATTAATGAGCATTTTATTGTGTATGTGAGGGTGGGTGGGTGTGTGTGAGTGTAGTGCGGTGTGGTGTGTATGAAAAGATATGCAGTAAAATGTTCACAGCAGCACTATTTTCTATAGCCCCAACTGGAACAACTCCAATGTCCGTCAACAACAAAAAAGATTAATAATCTATATTATTATTTTTTCAATGGAATACTAAAACCGTGGATGAATCCCACAATATGTTTGCTTTCAAAAAGCTATTTACAGAATAGAATATACAGTTTGATTTCTTTACTATAAAGTTCAAAAACAAGCAACCTAAGCTTTGGTGATAGGAATCTGATAACTGTTCCCTTTGGGATGTAGTGGCCAGGAAGGTAGACACAAGTAGATGGATTGTTAGTAACATTCTCTTTCTTGATGTGTGAATTGATTGCATACATTTTTCAATTTGTGATGATTAACTGAACTGTACACTTAGGACTGGTGCAATTTTGTAATATATACTTTTTACATTAATGAAAGAAATTACTTAAAAATTTTAATGTAATTAAACTGAGGAAGATATGGCTACCCACACAATACGACAATCCTCTCCAATTTTCAGGCAAGTTCCTGGAGTGCTTAATACCTCTATTTCTTTACTTCACCTTCACTCTTTCAACTGAAATTTTCCATCCACCTGTCAGAAGTCATCATTACTTCTGAGTTGCCAAATCCATGAAACTTTTTTAGGTCATCTCTTTCTTAACATCTACTTTTACTTAACCTCTGCTCTATAAAGACTTTTAGCTGTTTTTAACTTCCCAGTAGGCTGTTCACTCTATGATCTACTGTTTGAACTACTCTTCATAATTTCCTTCTCTTTCACACTTCTCTAAATATTGACCCATGGATTTTATTTTGCATTCTTTTGTATTCTTTCTATATCCTTTTCATGCCTGTTTATTTACTTCCATAGCTTAAACTACTTATGTAATAAAAACTTGTAAAAGCTTTACTACTAAGACACTTTTCCTTCTTCAGACCTAGATTTCACTGCCCCCTGGGGATGTCAAACTGAAGAAATTCAAAAGTGAACTTATCATGTCCCCAGACATGCTGTAGTTTTTATATTCTTTGCATTTGTTAACGTGACAATATCCATCTGATTGTCCAAACCAGAAACCTGGTGTCATCCTGGGGTTTTTGTTTGTTCGTTTGTGTTTGATTTGTTTGCTGTTTATCTCATTTACTCTCCACAATAAATTGATCACCTTGATTCTCATCTTTAAGTTTCTGTTAAGCTGCATCACCTGTGCCATCCATGACACTTCTATCTTGATTCACATCCTCATTATTTCTCATATAGGCATTTTGATTAGCACAACTGATCACCCTGCCTCCAAGTTTCAAATCCCAAGACTCAGTCCCATGATGAAATCATAATAGAACTGTTAAATTCGTCATCTGAACCTTCACTTACCCATACATAGTTCTATCTCAGAATCTGCAACACTTGTAAAACACTGTTGAATTTGTTTACATACCTATCGTCATTTGTACACTGAGACTGGGACTTTATCTTACTGGTCTCAGAAGCCACAGTGCCTGCAATATTTTAGGTACTAAGCATATGGTTATTGAATTGATATCTCTGTAATTTTTGCTGTTTGTATTTTTCAATTTATTTACCAGTCTCCTCTATCAGACTAAGCTCATTGGGAATCAGGTCAATGTGCTTAATCTGATACTCAATAAATGTTTGGGTAATAAATAAATGCGTGTAGTGGAATTAAGTTTGGCTGAAATAAACTTTGATTAGGAACTTGTAAAGGACTAAAAGATTAATAAAAAAGGGCTTTAAAGTAGTTCAAAGGAAGTAGAATGATTGTGAGATAGTGAATTAATTACAGAAAAAGAAAAGATTTATCCCTTATCCTTTTTTTTAATGATAGAAAAGCTTATTTGGGAAAATTCTTTTCATATACTTCTCTAGACATGAACAGATTGAAAAATAACAAATCAAATAGCTATCAATCTTATGACATTTTAGGACCAGACATAAGTCTCCATATATATAACACACATATATATGTATATACATATATACATATATATATATATATATATATATGCCTACATATATATCCGTGGCATCAGATCTAGGTGTTTTACAGGGTGGGACAGAAAAATAGAGATTAACAGATCAAGTATCTAGCCAGGCAAGGTGGTAGAAGAAAACATCGGGGGGTTACAAAGAATATTTGTATTAAATAAGTTACTAGGGGAACAGTGATATCGTCTTTAGAAAGGGTAATACCAGACAAATTAATTGGAATCTGTTGATAGGATAATTAAGAAAACATACAGAGAGGAGATGCATGGATTAAAATTATTTAGATTTTCAAAAATCTTTAACAATGTACAATACCAAAGACCACAAAATATAATCACTTGATTATATAAAGAAAACTGGATCACAAAGTTGAAAATAAAATGCATGGAAAATACAGGCACTTCCCCGGGTAAAAATAGTTTCTTAGGAAGATCTGTTCTAGATATACAATTTAAAAGAATTTGAGTACCTCTCAGTTTGAAGAGGATTTAAACCTTCCTGGATATTGAATATCCAAGGATAAGGGAATAAAAAAAAAACCTCTTTATTTATGTAAGTAGGAAGAAAGATGATTTTAATAATCTAAAAGCTATGTGTCTTTAACAGTTTAGTGGCCCAAAGGAGACTCTGGGGTTTTGAAAGCTACTGCATATTATTATTTTTGTTAGAATTGGTGACATATTGTTAGAGTTGGAGTGTTCTAATTAGCTGCCAAGAAGCATATGTTATAAAATAATTTAAAATTATATATTATATATGTATATTTTTTCCACAAGTGTTGTACATGTCTGTCCAGTAGTGTCTTGCTTTTTAAAGGTTTTGCTGATTTTGGAAGCTCTGATTAGTTATCTTTTCTTTGTTTTTGCATTCCATTTTATTTATAGCAGAAAACTGTGCTTATTGTTCTGCAAACTGATGATGAATTACAATTCATTTTCTTTCCTTTTTTTATATAGTTGACTTGAAGATCATATCACAAGATGAAGGTCAGCAAGATACAAAATGACAAAAAGTGATTATAATTAATATGTTAGATGATGATATGATAGTTATCATAATGGGAACTATGATAATTAAAGAAAAGCATAATAAGATTTTTATATTAACATTCATAATGATATCTGTCACATTGTTAATTCAAGTTCCAAGTGTTGCATTTAATTCTACATCGTTATTTTAAGCTATAATTTTGTTTGTGCAAAAATTTGGTTACTGAAACTTGAATCACTATTCTGAAAATACATCTGCATAATCTCTTTGTCAAAGATACAAAAGGTTGACTCTAGATTACTTATAAAATGTAAAGAATGTGACTACTCTGCAGAATGAAATTTCTGCAGTATGTTCTTCAGAAATTGGCAAATATTATAACTCAATCATTAAAGTTCAGTTTAAACATCACTAGCTCCTGATTCTCCAGCCTGTGTAGAACAGTAACTGAGGAGGGCTCATTAAAAGATCATGGTGTACATGACGAAGATGAAGAGACCCCTGTATTTCTGCATAATTCTTGGAAGAATTCTGAACTCAAACACTTCATTTCAGCATTTAGCACATCAGATCTGCTCTATAATTTTTCTGTATCTAAGAGTCATGTTGAATAGTTGCAGCTTTTGAAGGTCGTAATTTTCTCTTGGAACCAAATTTATTAAAGTTAATAGTAAGGTAATTCAATTCTTCTTTTTTCTATGCTCGAGTAATATGAATTCCCAAAACAGTGTGTGGGAAAAAATTCATCACAATTTAGATCATTTATCATTATTGTAGAAGATAAAAAAGATAAAGCGTTGAAGGAGAGAAAAATTGCTGTCTTTGAAGACGATACAACTGGGTTTGAAACCTGGTTCTGCCAGTAACTAGTGATATTCCTTGTTATTTACTTAACATTTCTGGGTATTGGTTTCTTCATAGGGAAAATGTAGGTGGAAGATTGTGTCATGCACGGTTATTACAAGTGCAAATACTTAGTACAATATCTGAAACCTAGAAACTGCTCCAAAATGGTAGCATTCACTATTGTTACTGATGCTATAGTAGCCAGCCTCCAAGATGGCTGCCAATGAGCCACCTCTTACTAATCATGCCCTTGTATAATCTCCTTGCCCTGTGTGTAAGCTGGACAAAGTGACTCACATCTAATGAATAGAATATGGAAGAAGTGATGGTAAATCACTTCCAAGATTAGTCTATAAATGACTGCAGATTCCATCTCAGGCAGTTTTTCTCTCTCTTTCGTCAGTCACTGTGGAGGAAGCCAGATGGCATATCATGAGAAAATTTAGCCAACATATGAAAAGAGCTCGCATAGTGAGGACCACATCTTTGTCCAACAGATAGCAGGATCCAGGGCTTGCCAACACTTCCTGATTGGGCTTTGAAGCAGAGCCGCCCCTAGTCAAACCTTTTGACAGCTCCAGCCAACAGGTTCACTGAAACCTCAGGAAAAATCTTGGTCTCAAACAACCCATTTAAGCTTCTCTCATATTACTAACTCACAGAAATTGCAAGACAATAAAGGACTTTTGTTTTAAGTTGCTAATTTGTTGTGCAGAAATGGCTGACTTAAACAATATCATCATTACTGAAATTATTTGCAAACCACAATTGAAAAATCGTATTTTAGAGTTTTTCCAAAGCTTTCAAGTATTAAAACATTATTATGTACATACAAAATCTTTAATTTTTTCACTTTGTTACAAAGTGATGCATGAGTAATTTAATGGCATAAAAAAAAAACACCTCTATTTCTCTACAGCTAAAATAACTTTTGGTAAATATCACTTTGCTATTAGGATGACTAACAAAATAGAACAGGACAAGGCCAGGGGGAATATGTGAACATGAGGGAAATTCTATCTCTGAAGAAGATACATCCCTTGCAGCAATAAGTAATGTGATGTAATGAATGGAATCATTCATATACAGTTCAATTCTCATTTCATAATGTTGACTGCCCAAGGTTGTTTAATCACAATGAAGCAGATATTAAAACTTTAAACAACGAGAGAAAAGAGACAGATGCTTTATTGCCTTTATATGTAGGGTATCAGCATGAAGAAAGTGAGAGATAAAAATTAGTATAGTTTGTTAGAGGGACTGTTAAGAATTAAGCTATGTGTTGGTGAATAGTGGCAGATGGGTTGAGCAGGAAAGTTTGCACCACATTATGGAAGGTAGTTTTTAATGGGTAATTTGAACTGTAATAGGAAACTATTTTAGGATTTTGAGCAATGGAGTACTGTGATGATACTGATGTTTTATTAACATCTCATTAGTACAGTATAGTATGGTGGGTGTTGTGTAGCAGAATATAGCAAGTTCCTCAGAGACTTTTATCTCTCCTGTGAATAGTCTGTATTACTGGTTGGGCATGCAGTGGACAATAAATTCTTGCTGTATGTTATCAAAACTCACGGACGCTAACAGTCCATGAGCAAACATTAAAGGAAATGATACGCCTTTTGACATCAGCATTGATTCTCTTCTTTTTCATTGGTGTCATGTTGCATTCGTGTCTCCTACCTTAGTTTTGGTGATGAAGTTTACTGAAGACAAGTTTGTGTTTGTGTGTGTGTGTGTATGTGTGTTTGTGTGTAATAATAAATTAATGAGAGTCATATTCAGCACAGGGAAAAGACTTTGGATTCAAACAGACCTGGGTACAAACTTACCTGTATCACTTACCAGCTTTTAAATTATTTACTCCAAACCTTTGTTTCTTCAAGTGTTATATGGGGGTAATTATATCTACCTGAAGGGATTTTTGTGAGGATTAAGTGTCTGGGCTATTATGGGTACTTCATAGATTTTAATTTCCATTCCCCTTTAGTAAATGAGGAAACCACTTCCCAATTAATTAGGTCCTTTGCAATTAGGACATAAATTAAAAGTAAAAGAAATCTCAAAATCAGGGATTTACAAGCCTTGCCTTTTTTTTAGTCAATATTTCAGTACATTTTTAAGGCTTCCTGTTTGCTGGAAGAAATTTCCAAGACTACAGTGAAGCTGTTATACAAATTTATTTTCATAGAATCTGTAAAAATTATGAAACATAGATGCTTTATTCATTGCTTTATTTACAAACCACACACACACACACACACACACTCATACACACATACACTACAAGACATTTAGGTTATGGTTTCCTTCTAAATCATGTATCCTAGAAAGAAAACATTCTTCAGAACATTTGAAATTCTTTCACCTCATTGCCAACAGAATATTCTGCCAACTACTAAGCTAAAACCCCGGCCTTTCAAATACTTGTTTACTAAATAAAAATGAGACAAAATATCTTGCTGAACCTGTGCTGAAATAATTTAAATATGAGTTTTAATTACAGAATATGTTGAATAAATCACAGCCTGATGTAAAGCATATCTATCATTAAAAAAAGAAATGTCCTTTCATTTTCACTTCCATTTTTATCCTGCTATTTCAGTTTCACCACTCTATAGGCAAACTAAAGAAAGCAAATAAGGAAGACACTTAGGTTACATCACATCCTTTTGCAAGATCCAGAAATATTTTTCACCAAAATTCGCTATGTGAACACCAGGCCATGCATAAATCTTCTGATTTTATTGATATGTACCATATAAATGTCTACTTTTCAGTCCACTGTTTTACTAAAATATTTTCATAAACTGGTTAATCTAACCCTCACTAATATTGACTGCACAAATAGTTATCAAATTTGTGCTTCTACATTTTATTTTTTTAATTCATACATGCCAGATAATTTATTGATTGAACAAAATTTTACACGTATTATATCACTTCTTAGAGCACAAATATGAGCTCAAATGACTGTTCTGGAAGGAGAATTACAGAAAGGCAAATACAGTTATCTTTTCTTATTAGCATAAATAGTTTTAATCAATTTGGAAAATCTTATTTAAAATAAATTACTTCTTTGTCAGAAATTCCTGAGTTGTTGATTTCAAGCTCTAGGTAATCACTCTATAGTCCAGCAATGTGAATGAACGCCAGCCATTCCAGTGGCAAGTATAAGGATCATAGTGTGCTGTTAATAAAAGAAAAAAATATATAGATATATATTAATACATAGGAAGCCTTCTGAAAAAAAATACATGATTATGTTAAGGTACTAAGGCATATAATTGTTTTTTTATTCTATACACACATTTTGGTCTAATTATGCAAGTAAGTATCTTCATGAAAAAAAAATGCAGGCTGGAGAAAGGAAGGAAGGAGGTTTGCTTTAGAGAAAAAATGAAAAGACTCCTTTAAAAAATTAATATTAAAGAAACCCACCTTTTCTGGTTTTTCAAGACAAAATAGATTCTTCCAGAGAAGAGCTTCAGTTAGGGAAAAAAGGGAAACGTCAGGAGACCTGATGACTCATGATGAAGTCATCATGGCCTCTTTACTTGCTGCTGTTGTTTATATATTAATGTTTTTTAAAAACAAATTTATTTATAAGTTGTTAATAAATCTCTGTACAAATACATGGGTACAGAGGGTTGTTTTTGTTTGCTTTTGCCTTTTTTATTCCCTGAAAATGAAAATTATCCATACCTAAACCATCAGGTCTATAACATGACAAAAATGAATTACCAGGTGGCAATGAACTGACAAAAAGCAAAATTTGGCAAACAACTAAAATTCTATCCTCCCCCAACTTTTAAATTCTGTAATTCTTTAATCTATTCCTACTTTCAGAAAGCAAGCAGTTGTACTTGAAAATAGGTCAGTTGTCTTTACCCAATGTAAACGTATTCCAGGTGCAGAGAAACTGTATGGGTTTACTCTGAGGGCCATACACACCCACTCTACTGACTCAATACCCAGCTATATCTATTTGGGTCTTCCTATAACATTTTTTCACTTGATTTCCTGTTAATTCTCCCTTGCTACATCCCTGATGTTGGAATTTGTATACTCCTTCTGCGAAGGTCTCTATTCTAGTCCTCAAGAGCCAGTAATTTTAACCCAACCATACTCCGATTTTTGTTCTCCTTTAGGAAAGGGAAATGAACCAGAAAACTACATTGGCTTATCCAGGTGCCCAAATGAGCTTCCCCGTCTCAGTTCCTTAGGCTGCTTCTGTCCACAGCCTAAAAATATTTTCCCAATGTTTTCTTGGGGATACATAATCATGATTATCCTTAATAAGTATAAGGAGGAGTTTGATCAGTGTGATTAGGAGATCTTTGTTTGCTATATGACACTAATCAAAATGAGGCTCCTGCCTTCTCTTAGAGACTGGGAGATAGAGGGTCTATCCTGCTAGAGGATTACATTTCAAAAGGATAGCTCCCAAATCCTTGAGAAAGACATTCCTAGGTTGTGAAACTGGTTAGAGGCCATGAGATTTGCATCTTAAAGAGACAGAGAAGAATTTATAATTGCAGGTTTCCTAAAGTAAATGCTCTAAGAAAAGGGAAGTGAGGAGCCCATAGTCAGGCAGAAACTTATCTAAAGTTTAGTTAAGTTGAAGAGAAAGTTAGGGCCATCTTGGTCATAAGTAAAATGTAAACCACAGAGCACATCTCAAATTCAATTGCTATGTAAACCCTTTGTTTGTTTTAATCAGAGTTCTTTCTTTAGTGTCATGATCAGAATGTTCCTCTCCAATGTACAATAAAAAAGTTTCTGGTGCCCAAACATGCTGAAAAAGCAGGAATTTTGTGAACAAAATATGGTAAATATTTTGCTAATTATTCTTCTCATATGCAAGCATATACTGGCTTCCAAGTTTATGAAAGTTTTGATAGACAGGCTAATAGGAAACAGAAGCATTTTTCTCCACAGCATGCACATAAAGAATGACCTTGAGCTTGCAGCTGTGTATGCTATTTAGAGAGGCCATGCCTTTTCCAATCCTGCCTCTTTGCATCACAGGAAGCCCAATGCCCTTCCTCAGAAAGAGCTAACCCATCTCATTGTTGTAAGTCAGCACTTGTGTAGAGCAGCACCTATCAGTGGTGTTACAGTAAGCCTTTCAAGCACTTGTCTTGTGGGATAAGCTCACATCAGCAAAGTGCTTGAAGGATATAGCAAAGTACATATGGGAGCTACAAGCTAGATGTGCCGGTACAAGCAAATGAATGAAACATTTTACAAATTTTTATACTATATTGTGCTAATTATTCATCATGCAGTTAAACACAAAATTGGCAGAGAAAATCCAATTTAAGGTACCATGTGAAAATAATGTGAAATATTTATCTATGAATCTTAAATGGATTTAAAAAATCGTAACTATTGTACTTTGAAAATTGAAATCAAAATCTAGGTTAAGTTTTGCTATTTTAGCAATAATGAGAATGATATAGGGAATAACTTTTACATGGAATTTGGTGGTTAAGGGGTTATGACCAACTGTAATTTAATAATGAGAAATAGCAAAGTTCAGTATCAAACTTTCATAGTACTCTGTTGTCTCCTACATATTGATCACACTCTTAAACCTAGTATTCAAAACTCTCCAAAACTTGATCCTAGTGTATTTCTCAACTCTGTCACTCACACATGTGTGTATGGTGACCATATTTAACCAGTTGGGGCACTAGTTTTGATGATGTCAAGACTGATGTTAATATTTAACATACCTGTTCCGATACATAAAAGGCTTCTGACTTTTGTAATCCAATGTACTGGAGCCTCAATGTCTTCTCATGTAATTTAATATCTCCCTCGAAAGTTTGTTGTAGAGATTATTTATTATAAAATTGTAAGCAGCAGTAGAAGTAGTTGTTTTATTATTGCTGAAACTACCACTCTTTGCACTAAACTATATTTTAGTCACTGTGCAGAATATTTCATATATGAGATGTTATTTAACCTACCAACAATCCCATAATAAGTGATGACAGACCCACTTTACAAATGAAGAAACTGAATCACGGAGAGTTTAATAATTTACTAAATTTTACACAGTAAATAGCTGAGTCAGGATTTTAAATGTGATTTGTCTCTTCTTTTTTCGTATATATATGTAAGGCGTAAGGTGTACAAAGTGATGAGTATACAACATAGACATACAACATAGTATACACACACACACACTGTGAAATGATGACCACAATCAACTTAGTTAATACATCTATCACCTCATCACCTCACCGTTACCATTTTTCTTTCTTTCTTTTTTTTTTTTTGTGATGAGAACACTTAAGATCTACTCTCTTAGTAAATTTCAAGTATACAATACGGCATGGTTAACTATAGTCATCATGCTGTACATTAGATCCCCAGTTCTTATTCATCTTATAACTGAGAGTTTGGACCCCAATATGTCTTAGAGCAGCGGGCCCCAACCTTTTTGCCACGAGGAACCGGTTTCATGGAAGACGATTTTTCCACGGCAGTGTTGGGGGGGCGCTCAGCTCAGGACGGGGAGGGGAACGGCTGTAAATACAGATGAAGCTTCCCTGTTCACCTTCTGCTGTGTGGCTGGTGGGGGTAGCAGTTCCTAAGTTTCACGGTTTCATGGAAGACAATTTTTCCAGCGGGTGTTGCGGAGGTCTGCGGTGCGGTTCTCAGGCTGGGGTTGGGGGCCGCAGTCTTAAAGGACTTAAGTAGGGTAAAAATAATTCCATAATCACATGCAATACTTTTCTAATGCATTCATATTTCTTGGGAGAAGTTCTATAGTTTCTCAGATTCTTTGAGAAGCTTATGAGCTCAAAAGAGCTCAAAGTCACCGAACTAAACTGTGAGTTCCTAAATTAAGAACAAAGGCCTTGGATGATTTATCTTTGGAGTCCCAGACATTTATATTTTCTGGCACAAGGTAGAAAAATCAATTACATGTTATGATAAATTGTTTATCAATAGTTCAATAATTCTATATAGAGTTCCTGGTACATAAGTAATTAGTAATTTTTAAACAAATATGTTATATGGTTGCTGCTGGTCTGGATGTTATCACATGAATTACCAGGATTGCTATACAAATAATAATTTTTGTTATTCAAATAATAGTACAAGCAATAATCTAGCAAATAATTCAGATCGGTTCCTGAAAAGTGTCTTTGCAATTTATCTGATTACTTTTGTTTAAGTAGTCACTAAAATTGATCCCTTATACACCAGCCATAGAGACAGCCAAGTAGGCCTCCAGAATTATCCTGACCAGTCAGACCGAGCTGCCCAGGGGGAAAGTATAGCACAGATAAACCACACATAAATAAATAACATGGAACATAGCTGAGAATGTTCTTAGAATCCTAACTAAGCTCAACAGGAAAGGAAACAAAAAAGTCCTTGTTTCTATCATGGTGCAATTAGCCATATCCAACCTTGCTTTTTTTTTTTTTTCAGTAAGACTTTTCTGAATTAAACGAAGACATGTCTAATTCACTAAATACAGACTTCATATTCAAACTGTAAACTAAAGGAATAAAAAGTGTACTTTGGCCTTAATTATCCAAATATTTTCTTAGGTTTTCCACTTTACCTGGCTAACATGGACCTAACTTCTAAAGTATTTGTTCAGTTAAAAACTATATATGTTTGGTACTTGCATATTTTTTAAAATACTTTTACTGGTTTTGGAGACGTATTAGATGGTAATTTGTTTTCCTCATATTTTAAGTGCCCAGCATTTAACTGTGCCTTATTAGTGTACACGACTGGCATGTTTCAAACCTAACCACATGCAAACAGATAATCCTAACATTCCCAGCAAACCTCCTCAATTGCCAAAGAAATGTTTTGAAATGCAATTTTTAAAAATTCATGTCTATGTACCATACCTTTCTCCTAATTGTAGCAATATTGATCCCCCCACACTTTGGAAAATACTTCTTTGCTAAGACTTTTAGGCTTAATTAAAAGTTAGAAGCAATGAAAATGATTTAAAAAAAAAAAAAAAAAAACTTTTTTGAGCAACCAGAATTGGACTGAGACATTTCTATGGACTTAATTGTGTCAAAATTCACAAAATTCACATGTTGAAACCTTAACCTCCAATGTGTTTGGAGATGGGGCCTTTAGGAGGTAATTAGGATGAGATCCTAAGGGTGGGGCCCAGTAGATGAGATTAGTGCCTTTATAAGAAGAGACTCCAGAGAGCTTGCTTTCCCTCTCTGTTCAACATGTATGGGCACAGCAAGAAGGTGGCCATATATTAGTCAGGAAAAGAGCCCTCACCAGAACCCAACCATGCCAACATCCTGATCTCAGATTTCTGGCCTCCAGAACTATGAGAAAATAAATTTCTGTTGTTTAAGCCACACAGTTTGTGGTATTTTGTTATGGCAGCCTGAGCAAACTAAAACACATAGTGAGTTTTAAAATGCTAAGTTTAGTATTAATTCCATTGTTACTGTTATTGTTACAAACTTCTAGAAAGAGATCTTATGCAGCAGCTGTATTCTTTGAACGTGGCTTGAGAAGCTGACCCTCATCACCTGGGATACACAGTCTGGAGCCTTGAGACGATATTTAGGGCAACAGTAGAGAATCTGTTTTCTCAGCACACTGAGTTCTTGGTTGGGCGCCTGGGCTGTATAGGAGCATAAATAAGTTTCTGTCACGTATTGTGTAACTTTGGTCAAGTCCCATTATCTATGCAAGTCTTAGTGTCTTAGTCTGTATAACAGTGATATTAACAAAACCTATGGTGAGGAGTAGATTAACTCCGTAAAGTACCTAGTACTCTACTCACCACATATGAATATTAACTGATATTTTTTTCCTGTTACTTTTGTACCACTTTATACAAAATATTTTGTTTCTTTTAATTCATCAGATGTTGGGGCACAATAATAGTACTATATACAGCAAATACATCAGAAGTCTGAACATGTATGAAATTAAATTAAGTTTACCTTCAAATAAAAATAAAAGTTATAGGACATACAGGTAAATGCTACTCGTAATTGTAACTGCATTGCATTGCATTTGCCCAGCAATGGTAAGCAAGTAATAAATGACTGCAATAAAAAATATTTTTCATCGTCAAATGGTATCTGACTCAGTTGGGAGAAAGCATCTAGAAGAGGAACGAGAAGATCATTCTGGAGCTTGAGGCACTCAGGGGCAGCTAAACCTGGGTGCACTACTGAGAGCAGGAATGGAGGGCAGGGAGAAGGCAAGGGGAGGGCACCAGGCCTGTGAGGCTGCATGGAAGAGCAGTAGTGTTGGAAAGAGATTTGTGAAAACCCACCCAAGATCAGCTTCTGTCTTGCAAACACGTGACCTAACTCTTGTCTGGACTTGGGCCCCAGAATGTAAACACCAACTCTGCCTCCTCTGGGCTGCCTGACGAGCAAGTTCCATAGCCTCTGAGAGCTTTATTTGTAAAGGGAGAGTAATAATGTATAAGTCATGACATTTCAAAGACAAATTCAGTGACATTTGTGGTTCATAATAGATGCTCAATAAATAGTGTTTCTTTTCTGTTCTTTTTTCAGACCTGTCTACCAGACTGCTCTGGGTCTCTGGCAGGAACCAAAAGTTTCCCTGACCACTTAGAGAGTGGCACTCTTTTCAGTGAAGTGCAAAGAAAGTAGTGCCATAGGTGCAACCAAGGTGTTGGGTTTTACAGATTTGAGAAAACATTCGAGACAGGAAATGGACGATATTTCCACCTCTGGAAATTTTCAGTCACAGACTTTCCTTCAGACTTAGGGTTATGGCAGATCTTTCAGTTTATGTAAAGGTGGTTGGATTGGACAATGTTTAAGTCCCCTTTTCATCTCAGGATTACTGTACAAACACTCAGGTGCTTCAGAGTAGCTTTCTTTCTACTTAGTTTTTTTCAGTTTTTCTTTCCTATATCCTAATCCTAATCAAATGGAGAAGAGCTAAGTTGGTAAAATATCCCATAATACTTCTTTATTTCTGCATTAAAAAATTACCCCAAAACTTAACAACGTAAAATAACGAACATTCATTATCTCACATAGTTCCAAGGGTCAGGAATCCAGGAGTAGCTTAGCCAGGTGGTTCTGGCTGAGGGTGTCTCATGGATACCGTTGTTGGCTGGGGCTGCAATCATCTGAAGGAGCTGGAGAATCCACATCCAAGCTCACTCAGGTGGCTGTTGGTAGGAAGCCTCAATTTGTCACCACATGGGCCTCTCCATAGGCCTCTTTGCATAACACAGCTCTGGTTTCTTCAGAGCAATTAATGAGAAAAAGAGAGGGGGTGGGTAGGAAGATAGAGAGAGAGAGAGAGAGAAAGAGAGAGAGAGAGAGAAGATGGAAGTCATGGATGTATTTTATGGACTAACGTTGGAAGTCAAATGCCATTACTTCTACAATATTCTGCTATGGCAACCTGATAGAAACCTGACACAATGTAAGTGTGAAGAGCAGGAGTTGAGGACCACTGGGGTCATCTCAGGGGCTGGCTCTCACATATTTCTTTGGCTTCTCAGCTAGAGAAACCAGCTGTTTGCATAGCCAGAGAAGGCTGAGGGTTAGGAAGACTTATTCCATCCTATCCATCTACTGAGCATTGGAGAAATGTCTACTAATAAAAGATTTGGTGATTATTTCTGAATTTATATTCTAGACATGGATTTCAACATTTAAAATTACAGTACTTAAATATTTAAAATTACGAATCTGTTCAAATTTGTTCTGTGAGACACTTAACCTACAAGTAAATATTAAGAGCATCAGAAGTTGTCAGGGCAATTATGGTGTGTGTTACAATCAAGCTACATACGAAAGGCCAAGGATACACAGATGGAGAGGAGCTAAATTTTCCTGGGGATTTAGAGAAGACTGCATGGAGGAGGTGACTTTGAGTTTTGTTTTAAAAGATTAATAAGATTTTGCAAGACTGACAGGGAGTCAAGCTAAAAGATATATATTAGGAAAAAATGCTGAGTTTCCGGAAGTTTCAGAAGACAACATACAAAATGATACTAATTTGTAAAGCTCAAACACTAGGAAAAACTTAAGTTTATTGAAACATACATATTTGATAAAAATACCAAAATGTAAGCAAGGCAATGAGAAATTCAGAACTCAAGTTAGTGATTACTATAACTGAACCAAACTGGGTTCACTTACCTCGCACAACCAGGTATTGCAGAGAGAAAGGTTTGTCAGGCGGCCAAAATAAGGAGACAGGAGTCAGACGCAAATCTGTCCTCCAGAGCTGGGGGATAGAACAGTTTTTACTGTCACAGGTAATGAAGCATGATCTGATTGGATCTTTCAACAGGGTGATGCCAGGAGATGCTTTAACTGAATCCTGCCGTGGAGCAATGCCAGGGGTCAATCCAATTAGATCCTGGATCCTGCCATGCGGTGTCTGCTTCTTAATTCAGTCCCTACTCCTTGGTCCTAGCACTTAGGTTCTGCCCGTGATCACACACTTGGTTCATCTGGGCTTGCTCAAGTTACATGACCTTCAACTTAGGGGTCCATGGCAACTGAAAAACAACTCACAATTTTGTTCCATAGAAAGTTAAACCAGATTGGTCTGATGTGGTTACATTACCTTTAGAGGGAATGGGGGAGCCAAAGTTGTGGGATAAGAGAAAAATCAGAGATAAGTTCAATAGTGCTGATGATATCTTAGTATTAGAGTAGGTTTTTAGGATTATAAATGTTAGAATTACTTAAACAACAATTTTTATGTGTGGAATATTATATAATCATTTTTTAACATTCAGGATATGTCAGCAGAGGGAATAGCATATGAAAATGCATGGAAGGGTGAAAGAGCTTGGAATAAAATATAGACATAATTATGGCAGGGAAGTGATAAATAATGCATTATCTTTCATAATATACAGTTCAGTATTCTGAAATTGTATTGGAGTACACAAAGGAAAGGAGATTGGAGACACAACTGAAAGCAACAAAGTCAAACTCAAAATCTTGCAAAGGAAGCAAGTACTATTTCTGTATTAAGAACCAAGAGGCTGATTTCTCCTTTGTTGCCTGCATGGTGATAAATTCAAGGCATATTACAATTGAGAATTTCGAATAATGTGAATTAATGATAAGTTACAAGAGCAGTTATTATTTTCATCTTTAGGAAAGAGAGGTCTGATGCATTTTAATTGTCTAAAACTCATCATGTGCCAAAAACTTTTGTTCCTAGTGGAATTCAAATCACAGGGTGATACTTTATTTGCAACTTACCCTTTTAAACTATTGTGAACTGCAAGTAAGGTTTAATTACATTATTGCCAATCATCTGAAGAATGGTAATTACTCAGAGCCCTTGGCCAGTATTTCTGATTAAAAGTGCTGTGGCATACTCAAAAGGTCACGAGTTCATATCCCAATACTATTAATTTTCTTCTAGAACCTTTATTCCTTAAGCAAGGAGTGACTCCACCATCGGAAATGATGCTTAGGAAAAAACTGAATGATCGGAAGAAAACAAACGCATGAAATGAAATAAATGGCTTTGGCTGTTAGGATCTTTTTGCTGTTAGATCTGTGCTGTTATTGTCTTTTTCTATTTCTCTTACTAGCCAAAAAAGAAAAAAAAAATCATGACCAATAGATTATTTTCTTGTGAGAGATTTGAAGTAATTTTAATAATTCAGCTAGGCTACCAGCCAAAAGTTTAGCAGATGACTGAAAGCAATATTCCTACATGTTTATCTAGGAACAGATTTTAGGGTCCTTCTTTTCTAGTGAAGGGGCTCTGATACATAAGGAGGGAGATGATGAACTTTGCATTTTTTTTTCTTTTGAAGAATAAAAACAAGTCATAATCCCTGTATGTCCACATTGGGACTTTCTGACCAAGAAACTGTATCAGTTTTGCCAAAAGAAGACCAAGAGGTTCTAAAGCAATTTTCTGAATCAGCCCTGTCTTCTTGCTGAGCTCAGTTGTGACTGGCTTTTCATGGTAAACATAAATGCCAACTCTTGAGTCTCCTGCTTTTTGTTTAACTGCCTTGATTTTCGTTGGTCCTTTTTCTGCTTGATAGATCTTTGTTTTGCCATTAGGTCTGCTCTTAATGAAGATTTCCTTTTGCTTGTAATCAGGTGATAGCACATTCCAACCAGGGTTTACTCATATTTTCTAGACATGGACATGCTCAGAAGCTGACCTTCTACCCCTTATACCATGTTCTTTGGGGTAGCAATAAGCCTCATTGATATCAGATTTGTATCTTAGCAAAGGTATGTCTGATTTGAAACCACAAAGGCACTCACTTTAGAGTTAGAGTTAGATGTTCTGTATCTAAAAATGACTGCAGCTTCTTTCCTTTCCTTTCTTTCTCTCATCTGTGAGTATCCCCTGAATGCTTAGAATTCTTCTCCCTAAATTACATATTTTCAAACGCTGGCATAGTTCCCACATTTCTTGGTGAACAACTTCCTCCTTCCTTCTGTTTTTGTTTTTTTTTTTTTTTTTTTTTTTTCTGCTCCTCCTGTGACTATAATGGGCTCCCTAGATGATACCCATTAACCATGTTCCATTAATTTTTTTACTGGGATAGGCTCCTGGAAGTATTGTTCCAATGGCTCATTTTTGATATGCTAATGTCATATACAGAATCAGCCTGATGATTTCATTCCTCTATGACAGACTATTCCAGAGGCGGAAAAAATTTCAGTTGTTCACCTGGCTTTGTGGTCCAAAAATATTCCTCCCAAGAGAATTATTACAGTACATTATAAAAAAGGTTGAAAAGGAGTTTTCTTAAAAGTGAAACTCAGTGAAATTATGTACATCGCTAGCAAGTCATCCATGTGAATTTTACACTTTGTGATTAATCATGTTAAATTTTTCACTTAGAAACATAACTCATATAATAGCCCCAACTATTTGATACCCATATGGTCCAACTAAATTTTTAGAATTAACGAATATAGATATAGGACCACCTCTTTTACTCACAGTGAGTACAGTTATGATAACCCAGGAATGGACAGCATGTAGAGTTCGTGAGTAGGGGTGTGATTGCACAAAGTCACATCAACTATCACTGCAGAGTTTTTACTAAATAGACTTCACTGGTCAAGTTTACCACAGGTGGGAATTTTCAGTAAGAAACAACAGCTCTAAGGTAAATATATGAATTGATTTGAATTGGTATTTATAGGGCTGGGACTAGAATTGCAGTTAATATGACTATTAGCTGATGGCTTTCATTTTATACTACCATATTCCTATATTCTCAGCTAGGAATAAATTAAAGCTTGAATCTAGGAGTCATAATACCTTGAGTTCCCATCACAGCTCTGTAAATACAAAGGTCTGCTGTTCTTGACAAGACTTGTCACCTTTGTGCCTTCATGTACTCATCTGTATAAAAGTAAGGATGGTATCTGCCCTATGTTTTTCACTGAGTTATTAGAATTATATTAAATGTGAAGCTTACAAGAGTGAGATATTGCATATTATATGCTTTATAATTGGGAGGATATTTTAACAGCAGTAGTATCAGTTTCTGATGATGAGACTTTTTCTTCAACTTTTATTCTTTGTTCTTCCCTTCTAGTTTCTAAACTTCTGACTTCATCATCACCACCTCCTCCCCCCACCCCTTTTTAAAAGAAGGATATTGGACTTTGCCAGTAGGAAAGCCAAATGATAAAATCATACTGACAGTTGAAGTAAAGAATTCCTACTATTTTTCTTGGGTGAAATTTTGATAACACGAAATTGTCCTTTTCAATTCTGTATTTGGATATTAATTACAATAACTTCTTTTTTTCTCATTCACACAGGAAATGACTTATTTCTTGTAGCAGTTCACGAACTGGGACATGCTCTGGGATTGGAGCATTCCAATGACCCCACTGCCATCATGGCTCCATTTTACCAGTACATGGAAACAGACAACTTCAAACTACCTAATGATGACTTACAGGGCATCCAGAAGATATATGGTAGGTTACCACTGTTGCTGTTTGTTTAATCCTATGGTGAGGTCCAGGATCCCTACTATGTTTTCTTCTTTAAGATAGATGCTCTAAATATATAAGACAGATAAAAGTTGAAGAAGAACATAAGGTACTGAGACTTTGGTACAAACTGATAGATTGACTCACAGTTTGTGAGATTTGATTATCAGACAGTTTCTAGACAAAGCACTTCTGAAGATTCAGAAAATACCTTTATGTGATAGATATAACAAATTGACCCCAAAGTCCTATAATTACTGACTCAGAGTGAAAGTTAACAAACAAGGGAGTGAAAATTAACAAGTGGTTAAGTTTAATTGACACAGCATAAAATAAATTTCTAGTATACTAATATCATTTTTATTTATGGGGTTCAGTCAATGAATGCACATGAAGAGAAAAAGGGAAAGACTATTATGCATATTTACTATAATCCTAACTCCCTCAATACAACCATTGACCTTTATAAAGACATTTATTTCACACATAATTGTTAAGAACTTGACATTTATAATTTACATGTAGCAAATATGCTTTACTAAATTAATGAAGTGAAGCTTTTATTTTTACAGTGCAAACACAAATGTGTGCTATCTGTATGTTAATATCTACTATCCAGAAGATATCATTTGCATTTTAAACAGCATAGTTTAAGTTCACTAATTTGTTTTGCATTCATTAGTTTTTCAATTTCAATATCTCAGTGGTAACCATTCTCTCAAGGTTAAAATAGATTTGAAAAAAGGTCAACTTTTATGTTTCTCTTTATTTTGTTGGGATACCAAAAGAGAGAAATGTCTCAGACTCAAAGCTAAATATCTCATGTGCTGGACTGAGCTATGCTATGCCTAAGTCTGTCTCATCAGAAATTCCTCTTAAGTGGTTAACTGAAAGAAGTCTCTTTCTCATGACCTCATGAATTAGTAGTCTAGACTGAAGCTCTGCAAAGGAATATTCTTCTCATACCTAAATATTAAGTGTGAACAGCTCTGTATTTCTTTTTAAAGACATAAATCCCTTGAGAAATGATGCTTAACATCTGTACCAAATTACGTGTGTAAACTTTGGCTTGATTTAGAAACCTCTTTTGAGAAATACTTCTTCACATTAATATTTTACTGGTGGTGCTTTAATCAATAGGTGTTTTAGATTCAGTATTTAAATGCAACATTCTTCCAGTAATTTGTCAAAACATTTCATTAGAAGAAAAGTGAAAATCAGTAAGAGGTTATATGGTTGGAGACATAGGGTAGAATAAACTCTGATTAGTTAATGTTTATCTTTTGGAAATACTTGCATAGAATCATTGTCTATCGAAATCTAGGATTAATTTAGTGAAGCTCACATGCATGGCTCCAGTATTCGTTTTCATTTATTTATTATTTATACACCACCTACTTCCAAAAAAGATCTGAAAGCAGCTTTCCCAAAAAGGACTGTGGTGAAGCTATAAAAAAAAAAATCATTAAAAATTAACAAAAAAAGCCTAGTTACTTGGATCCAGAAACTAGCATGACTAGCAGACTTGGTGATGGTTTGTTGGGTAAGATGGTTTGTTTCTTCAGAAAATATACGATCTTACAGACCTCTCAGCTCACTTAGTCTGTGCCCTCTGCTGATAAGTGGTTGTTCTCTGTAGCATGTTTTCCAGCACTATTCCAGTTTTAAGTGAGCCAAGCACTGTCCTCATATTTTCAAAAGGTCCACCTGACAAGATCCCTCCACCTACAAGACCTCTACCGACAGTGCCCCCACACCGCTCTATTCCTCCGGCTGACCCAAGGAAAAATGACAGGCCAAAACCTCCTCGGCCTCCCACCGGCAGACCCTCCTATCCTGGAGCCAAACCCAACATCTGTGATGGGAATTTTAACACTCTAGCTATTCTTCGCCGTGAGATGTTTGTTTTCAAGGTAGGAGGCTGTGATTTTTTTTTTTTTAACAGTAGATCAAGTGTCTAGTGTCACTTTAGAAAACAAGTTTTCATTCATTCTAACACTACCTTTCCAGCCCTCTCACAGCTAGAAGGTTCAAAAAAGGCATTTTGAAAAATAAATGCACAAATGGGCTTAAATGTCTAGCAGAAGATTGCTGTAATGTTCTATTTTGGGAATGCATTTATGTCAGCAGAAGCTCAAATGCCTAGAAATGTGAGGGTAAAAAAATGCCACATGTTATGAAGAGATAAAATAGCATAATTTAAATCATGAATAGGAACTAATAGGGATGATTTGCTTGGGAGCTTAGCCACTTCCAGGCACACTGCAGCTATTGTATCTTTGGTTACATATCTTTATGCGATCCGTATAATTTCATTTAAAAATTAAAGCATTGTTTTTTAGGAGGAATATTGGTCATTTTGTTTGGGGTCTCCTGGTAACCATTTGAGTAAAATCTCCTCTATGAGACTATCATTTTGACTTTACATATGCATGATGTTGTTGTTTGCATGTTGTGAGGCAGTTATAGCTACCTAATTCATATTACTTTCTAAAAAGGTTACAAGCTAAAACCAATTTCAGGTTTGCTAAATGTCCTTCTTACTGTTATTGAGTTCTCAGACAAAAAATCCTAATGAACTGTGTACCAAAAGTAAATTACATAATATTGAAAGGTGAATATAGTGTAATACTGAAAAATTATTTTCTCTCCCAATATTTATAAACTGATATTAAAGAATAATGAAGAGTATAAGTTTATCTGTTGGCATTAGAGTATTCCAATAGCCACATTTTACCAATACCATTCACTTAAAAATAAAATAATGTGGTCTCATTTTTAGTAGACATGAATCAATAAATAATGAAGTATTGTTCTACTTATTCAGAATTTCCTGTCTACCAGAGTCTATACTTTAAAATAT
>RJWJ010025539.1:0-23796 GCA_004363605.1 Indri indri | reverse complement strand
ATAATGTTCTCTTTCTTAAGCTTCGTGTCTGCACATGGGTGTTTAGTTATTAATATTTAAACTTTATGTATAACCTGCATTCCATATGCATATTTAATTAAAAATTAAACATTAAAAAATAGATTAGGTAAAGAGAATGAAAACAAGGATAAATACACAGTTAACTATATACTCGCCACTTCTATTCAGCATAGCATTAGAAGTCCTAGGCACAGCAATTAGGCAAGAAAAAGAAATAAAAACCATACAAATAGGAAAAGAAGAGGTAAAATTGTCTGTTTGCTGATGACATGATCTTATATATAGAAAACCCTAATGACTCCACCAAAAGACTGTTAGAACTGATAAATAAATTTAGTAAAGTTGCAGGTTACAAAATCAACACAAAACTCACTAGTGTTTCTATATACTAACAACAAACTATCCAAAAAAATTAAGAAAACAATCCCATTTATAATAGCATGAAAAAGTAAATACTTCAGAGTAAATTTAACCAAGGTGGTGGAAAGATCTGTACGCTGAAAACTATAAACTGATAATGAAAGAAATTAAAGACAAATAAATGTAAGGATAACCTATGTTCATGGATTGGAAAAATTAATACTGTTAAAATGCCCCTGTTACCCAAAGTGATCTACCGATTCAGTGTAATTTCCATCAAAATTCCAATGTCACTTTTTATGGAAATAGAAAAAGCAATTTTAAAATTTGTATGGAACCAGAAAAGATCCTGAATAGCCAAAGCAATCTTGAGCAAAAAGAACAAAGCTGGAGGCATCACATCCCTGATTTCAAAATACATTATAAAGTTATTGTAATCAGAACAGCATGGTACTGGTATAAAAACAGACACATCAACCAGTGGAATAGGACAGAAAACCCAGAAAATTTATATAATTAATTGGTTTTGGACAAAGGTGCCAAGAATACACAATGGGGAAAAGATAGTCTCTCGAATAAGTGGTGTTAGGAAAATTGGATATCCACGTGTGAAATTGGACTCTTATTTCGTGTCATATACAAAAATCAACTCTCAAAATAGATAAAAGACTTAAACGTAAGACCCAAAACTATAAAACAACTAGAAGAAAACAGTAGAAAAGCTCCATGACATTGGTCTGGGCAATGCATGATTTCTTGGATAGGACACCAAAAGCACAAACAACAAAAGCAAAAATGGACTAATGAGATTGCATCTAACTAGAAAGCTTCTGCACAGCAAAGGAAACAATTAACAGAGTGAAGAGACAACCTGCAGATTGGGAGAAAATATTTGCAAACCATACATCTAATAAGGGGTTAATATCCATAATATATAAGGAATTCAAACAGCTCGATAGCAAGAAAACAAATAGGCTGAATAACAAAATGGGCAAAGGATATGAACAGACATATCTCAAAAGAGATACAAATGGCCAATAGATAAATGAAAAAATTCTCATCTCTAATCATTAGGGAAATGCAAATTAAAACCACAATGAGATATTACCTCACATCTGTTAGAATGGCTATTGTTAAAAAGAGAAATTGTAACAAGTGTTGGCGAGGGTGTGAACAAAAGGGAACCTTTGTATACTCTTGGTGGGAATGTCATAGTCATTTTGGAAAATAATATGGAGGTGCCTCAGAAAACTAAAAATAGAATTACCGTATGATCCAACAATCCCACTTCTGGTTATACACCCAAAGAAATTGAAATGGCAAGGTCAAAAAGGTATCTACATCCTCATGTTCATTTCAGTAGGCAAGATATGGAAGCAATATAAGTGTCCCTCAGTGGATGAATGGATATATAAAATGTGGTATATATACACAATGGAATACTATACAGCTTTTAAAAAGAAGGAAATGCTGTCATTCATGACAACATGGACAGAACTGGGGGACATTATGCTAAGTGAAGTAAGCCAGGCATAGAAAGACAAATACTATGTGATCTTGCTTATTTGTGTAATCTGTTAATGAAAGAGTTGATCTCACAGAAACAAAGTAGAAAGGTAGTTACTAAAGGATAGGGTTAACTGGAGAGATGGGGAAAAGGCAGATGGTGATCAAAGTGTACAAAGTTTCAGGTAGACTGGAGGAATAAGTTTTAGTGATCTGTTGCATTGCATGGTGACCACAGTTACGTGTATTATATATTTCATAATTGCTTAAAAAAACAGATTTTTAACATTCTCACCACACAAAAAAAATGGCAAGTTGGTAAGATGATGGGTACGTTATTAGCTTTATTGAATCTTTCTACAGTGTATTACATAGATCGAAACATCACATTGTACCCCATAAATATAAACAATTATTGATCAATTAAAAATTTAAAAAGAAGAGATCTAGGAAATGGACTTAAAATAACCTCTGATTATTTTAAATATATATGTATTATGTAAATGCATGTGTGTATGTATTTTAAATATTGAATATTTAACCTGTTTTTGTCATTACAGTGATAAAGGCATAAAAATAATTAACATAAAGTGATTTTTACAAAAGTGAGTTTCATCTTTGTTCATTTTCCTTTTTGACTGTTACTCTAAATATGGTCATAACTTCATCATGCACTAAAAATAATTACTACAATAAATTCATTTTTTCAGCACTTTGCCATGTTTCTAAAATGTGTATCAGGTCTGTGCTGACTTCATTCATACTAGACAATAACCCGACAGATGTTTTATCATAAAGGTCAAAACCCCTGTCAGTATCTAAGTAATTTAAACTTTACCTGGTTTTGAATCATTTATAGAAAGGATAATGTGCCAGAATCCCATTAACCTTCCTTGGCCCTTTGATCCGCATGTTCCCTAGATAGAAGTTTAGCTGTTCTTATACAACCTTTAATGGTTGAAATCCAACTATTTAGTATGCTAGTTTGATAATCTCCAGTGTTGGTACTTACATGCTTAGATAATATGTTTTTCTGACTTCATTAATATGTTATAAAATACTATAAAAATATTTTTGTTTTAAAAAAATGAGATACAGAAACTTTTGAAGGAATATATTTGATGCAGTGTGACTAGTAACATGTTTATTTTGTTAAAATAAAAAGTTGTATTTTTATATCTAAAATTTGAGAGAAAATTCTTATACTACCCTATCACACTGACCTGGTGTTAATAAGATTTTTTTTTAGTCAGGTTATTGAGGTGTAATTTATATACATTTACCCTTATTAGATAAACAATTCTATGAGTTTCGACAAATGTATATACAGTCTTATAACTACTACTAAAATCAAGATACAGAATATTTCCATCACCCCAAAGAGTTCTCTTACGACCCTTGGTTCAGTCTCCCCTCGCCATCATCACAACCACTCCAGTCACTGGCGACAGAGATCTTTTCCTGTCCCTCAGTGTGGACTTTTATGTCTGGCTTTCTCCATTTGGTGTAATGCTTTTGAGGTTCATCCCGGTTGTTCCATGTGTCAGTGGTTTGTTCTTCTTTACTACTGAGTCGTAGTCCATTATCTAACTATACCACAATCTGTTTATTCATTCACCAGTTAGACTTTTAAGGTATGTCTGTTTTTTGACAGTTATGAATAAAGCCTCCATAAACATTTGTGTATAAGTTTTTTGTGGTAATATGTATTTACTTTTCTTGGGCAAATGCCCAGGAATGAGATTGCTGAGTCATATGATAAAGGTATATGTAATTTTATAAGATACTGTCAAGCTCTTTTCCAAAGTGACTGTTTTCTTAGAGCCCCAAATATTTGTCTGGAGTCATTGCTTCTGCCTCAAGAACTTTCTCTAACATTTCTTATAACACAGTCTGCTGGCAGTGATTTATTTCTCTTGCCTTTTTTCTGGTCTGAAAGGGTATTTAGCTTTCATTTTTGAAAGTTATTTTTGCTCCATATGTAAGTCTGGATTGACATTTTTTTCTTTTAATACTTTAAAGGTGTCACTCCATTATCTTCTGGCTTACATAGTTTTCCACAAGAGGTCTGCTTTAATTTTTTCCTTTGTTCCTTACAGGTACAGGGTATTTTTTCCTCTGGTTGCCTTCAAGATTTTATCTTTGGTTTTCAGCAGTTTGACTGATAGAGTTATCCTGTTTGGAGTTCTTGAATCTGTGGTGTGATTTTCTTCGTTATTTTCAAGAAACCCTCACGCTTCAAGTATTTTTTTCTGCCCCTTTCTCTCTTTTGCTTCTTTATGGGACCTCAGTTACTCATATGTTAAATTTTGTTATATCCAACAACTCTTACATACGGTATTCTTTTTATTTCACTCTTCTTTTTTTCGTTTTGTGTTGGTTTGGTAATTTCTACTGATTTATCTTCACTGATCTTTTCTCAGCTGTGTCTAGCCAACTGATGAGCCTGTTGAAGGAATTATTCATCTCCAATATTATGCCTTTTTATATGGCATTTCTATTTTACTCATTCTTATAGAGCCATCTCTCTGCTGAAATTCCCCATCTATTTAGGTGTGTTGGCCACTGTTTTCTCTAGATTCTTTAACATACTGTGCATAGTTGTTTCAAAATCTGTGTCTGTTAGTTCCAAATTTCAGGTCATCTCTGAGTTTGATTCTGTTCATTCCTTTGTCACTTGAAAATGAGTAGTTCTTTTTCTTTTATGTGAGTCTTCTCATTGTTTATTATATGTTAATCATCTTGTGTAGAATTATAGAGGCTGAGATAAATAATATTTATGCTATTATTATGGGAGGTTGAGTCAATTTGGTCTGAAGCTGAGCCGGGCCTGGGTTTTATTATTGCTATGGTTACTGTCAGGGCAGCAAAGCTTTCAAATCCCTCTAGATAGGCTGCTGTTGCCTTCTGACTTTGCCTCAGTGCGGGGCCTAGGTGCCGGACAGTTTTCTCAGCGGTGGGTCCAGCCTCAGTCTGAGACCCAGAATAGGGTTCCTGGGCCTCAAGGAAAGGATGTGGGCAGTTTTTTGTTCTTGTTCCTCCTCTTTGTAGCAGCTAAACTTTTATCTTGTGTCTGCGATTGGTTTGGGGAGCGTTCTGCTTCTCCATCAGAATAAGAACTCTACTTGGTGTCTGCAGAGAATGTTTTCATCTGCCCTTCCCCCAGCTGTAATGGCTCTTTTCCTGTGCCGCAGACTTTCCTGCTTTCCCTCTGGCTTAAGGCTTTGCTTCATAGGAGCTTTAGAGACTGCGTGGAAACAAATGTATTTACACTGATGGAGGATTTCACAGATGCTATTAAGGGGTTCTAGTCATAGTTGCTTAAAATAACACAGAATTTTTAAAAGCTGAATTTCAGGTAATTTTCATTTTGTATTTTGTGGATTTTATTCCTGTTTTCTGAAACTTTTTCTCTAATCTTCATTGATAATTATGAGGGGGTGTACCTTTAAAAATACTTCCTTTTCAGTTTTTGGCATTGTCCTTTCTTAAAAATTTTCAATTTGTGACTGTTGAAAGTCAGTAATACTAAGTGCACTCCTAATTTAAAATTGAGATGTTCATGATTACCGCATTCTTGTTAGAAGAACAAAAAAACTGTTAGTGGTATAATACCCCTGCCCAGTGATGCAATTGTGTGCTTTAGAGTCCGAACTCCAAGATGAACAGTATAAATTATTAACATGACTGTCATTAGTTTGACAGATATTATAAATGCCAGGCCACCTTTTTTTTTTATTTTTATTTTTTTAACTCATTTGCAAGAACAAACTCTTCAGCGCTCAGGGAAACAATTGGACTGGGTAAAAACTTCTTGAGAGGTGGTCTGGCAAGGTGGCTATGAGAATGGACTCTAGAGGGTTTTTAGTGTCACATGTTAGTAGTCGTGTGACTTTGGACAAGTTCCATAGCCTCTTTATGCCTCAGTTTCCTCATTTAAATTGAAGATACAAATAATAGCTAGTACCTACCTTAAAGGTTTATAATGAGAATTATGAGAGTTAATGTATATATAAAGCCCTTAGAACAGTGCCTGGTCCATAGAAAGTACTATGTAAGTGTTTGCTATAAAATAAATTTTGTCATAAATCTCACAAAGATGCTGATAATCTGAACCAAACCAAAAATGGGAAGGCAAGGGACTAGAAAATATACTTTTAAGAGATTATCCAACCATAGACCATTCCCAGGGGCTATAGAAGGGCATAAGGGTGAACCTAGCTACACATCCTGGAGGAGGAAGTGATGGGTACATTTGATCAGATCCCTATTTTTGATCACACACAAAAATGTGCTAGGGTACTTGATACCAGAGTTAAGTCCATAGGTCAGAGACAGAAGGGAGGGAGAAAAAGTACCAAGCAGAGAACTGGAACCGCACATGCTCACTTCTGTAGCTCTTTCATTCTTACCAAAACATCAGTAATCTGGAGTCAGACTCACTAATGAATTCATATTCCAGGTGTAGCTGTGTGAATTTCAGCAAATTAACCTCTTTGAATTTTAATTTCTTTATAAAATGAAGATGATGATAATAAGACTTCTTAAGGCTGTTAAAAGAAATAATCAGTGTCAAGTGATTAGCTCAGTGCCTTAAATGTAGGAAGTTTTCCTGGGCAGTTATCATTATCACCACCATCCTCATCATTAATTGGTATGTAAAATCCCAAACACCTGAATCCTGACTTGACACAGCTTCAGTTTCTATTCTTTTTCCTCCTTCCTCAGGTATCTAAAGGAAATAAGTACACAGAGTCCAAGAAACAAATGCTCATACTTTATTACTGTGAAGATTTTGCCTTTGTATAGTAATCCTGAGCTGAGCTAGACTGACCTGTTTAGAGAACTAGATAATGGAATTAAATTTGATCTTTCACTCAGATACACACCGACATAGCTCTCCTTTGCCAAGACAGAGCCTCTAAAAGCAGACTAAGAAAAGCAAATGTTTTTGTTCCTAAGACTTAGAGCTAAATTTGCCCAACTCATCCTTCCCAGATTTTCTTAGAGTAGGACATTCATGTGAAAGAGAAATAAAGAGGCTGTATTCCGGTGGGAACAGGGTGACAGACCAGTTAGGAGGTAATCCTTGCAGTAATCCTTGATGGTGACTTAGGTCAAGGTGGAGGTGGTAAGAAGTGGTCAGATTCTGGATATATTTTGTTTGTTTTTTGTAGAGCCAGGGTCTTGCTATGTTGCCCAGGCTGGTCTCAAACTCCTGGGCTCGAGAGATCCTCCCATCTTGGCCCCCCAAAGTGCTGGCATTACAGGTGTGAGCCACCATGCCTGACCAGATTCTGAATGTGTTTTGAATGAGGAGGCGACAAGATTTATTAATGGATCATGTGTGACATGTGAGAGAAAGGAGAAATTAAAGATGACTCCAGGTTTTGCGACCTGACAAGCTGAAAGGATGGAGTCCTTTTATTTTAATTTTCTTGGTCAACCTTGCAGTCTTCTTATCTACAAGGCCTTAACGTTGGCCAGGGCTGACTTCTCAATGTAGATAAGTTTTATAAAGAGCTATGGTTATTTCTCTTAATAATGACTCTTGGTGTAGAGGGCTTATACATCGCCTATTAAATTAACCCTTAGATGTTTTGATGTTTTTTAATGTCATCATAAATTTTGTTTGCTGTTTGTTTGCTGGTATAAACCAATAAGTAAAATTATTCCTGCTTATCGAGCTTATACCCCAAAACATTACAGAATTCATGCATGAATACTAGTAGTTTCTCTGTAAAATTTTAAGATTTTCTATGCACGTAATTTTGTCATCTCCTAATAATTACAGTTTTATTTCTAATTTTTAGGCTTTTTGCTTCTTTTTCCTACTTTGTTGCACAAACTAGGCCCTCTATATGTGCTAAGTAAAAGTGTTGATAGTAGGTATCTTTGTCTCATTTTTATTCATAGGGAGAATGTTTGCAGTATTTCACTAATATATAGGATGTTTGCTATAGATTCTGCTGTAAATATCCTTTGTAAGATTAAATAAGTTGCCTTCTGATCCTTGTTTGCTGAGTTTTTATCAGGAATAGAAGCTAACAAGCTCAAGAGGTGTTGAAAGGCTTTATTTTTGTGTGTGACTTTAAAGTTCTCAGCCCTATCAGATCCCAAATCCTCTTCATATAATAAACTCTATGAAAAGCCTTCTTTATCATACCTAAAGTGAAATTCATAGATCATATAATCCACCTATACTTACATATTTGTAAATACGAAGAAATAAGCTTAACATAAAATACTGTATTCATATGTGAATGTTCTCGCATGACTGTACTATCATATAATATATTACCTGTCAAATATCCAAAGCTATTTTTAAGGCAGATGCCAGTCCCATTCAGAATCATCGTTTTAGGGGATAATGGCACAGGTTCACATTTACAGCAGACTTCTTTGATTAGTGATGAATCATTGGTACTATTAGGAAATACCAATCGTCATTAGGATAATTTTAGGGCTTACTGACATAATGACAAAAAAGAGAACAATTCTCTTGTGATATCTAGGGGAAAGTTTACTCATTCAACAAATATTTACTAAGCATTTGCATTTGCCATGTGCCAGGCACTATTGTAGACGCTGACAATAGAGCTATGAGTAAAACAGCTATGTGCTGGCCCTTGAGACGTTATGCTCAGTAGAGGAGAAAGACAGTAAAGCAATAAATAAATATGTAACATATAAGATAGTGATAAATGCTACAAAGAAAAATCAGACCAGGTAAGGGGCTAGAGAATAATGGGATATGTGCCTGTGTGTATGTGTGTTGTATTAGGTAGGGTGAGCAGGAAAGAAGCTTGAACAGACATCTGAATGAACACTAGTAATTGGAGATATGCTTTCGAGGAAGAGGAAGGAGGGAGCACGCTTGGTATAGAAGTTGAAGAATAGCGTGTAACACATGCCAGGCACCATGGTAGGCACTGTAGTTATGTTGTCTTACTCATTCTTCCCCAAAATCTTATCAAATGAGTGATGATAATCCTCATTTTACAGATGAGGAAATTGAGGCACACAAATTAGAAAGTGATACAGTTAGAATTCAAATCCAGACCCAGCTGGTTACAAAGCCAAAGAATTAGATGAAGAAATGCTTTCAGGAGCCCTCTTCTTTTAGTGTTTTATCACAGTTACCATAAGAATAATTTGATTCCAGTCAGAGAAATGGGAGAACTGGATAGAGGACTTGAATACATAATCATTTACAGTTTTTCGTGTAGCATTTAAAAAATATTGAACAAATAAAGGCTTTGGAATATTGTGAATGGAAAACATTCCAAATTAAGTTAAAATAAATAAGATTATTCATTTTGTGGACTGTCTATGGCTTTTGTTTATACTGCCTACTAAAGTTTTTGTTTTGTTTGGTTATTTCCTTAGTTAATAATACCATTGACTAGGCAGGGACATAAAACTCAGTCGTTTTCATTGGTCAGTGCTAAAAAGTTTATAATCTTAGATTTATGATAGATTTAACACCAATAATCAATTCTAAAATGAGTGCTTTCTTAGATACCAAATATCATCTGTTGGTAATACATGCGTTGTTAATGTTCACTGTAAAATTAACAACAGGCTTAAGTAGAAGACACTGTGTCACACTTTTTATCCTCACCAATCTCTATTCAAGAGCTGTTCAGTTTGTAAATGTATTTCTATTCCCCTGGTACAACATACTGTAAAATTAAGATCCAGATTCATTAAATAATAATAATGGCTAACGTTTGAGTGTTGCTTCCTTCAAGCGTTATTCTAAGTGCTTCACATGCTTTGAGCCTTTCATTTAGGTGTTAGTGTATCTAAAACAACAGGGAATATTTTATAAGCTTGAGTTTCCTATTCATTCTAGTAGTCTCAGATCGTGGCTCTAGAATAACTGAAGAAACATTGTAGTGTGTTAAAAGTTAATTATGGAAAGCTTTTGACCTAGTTTTAAAGTGATTAAGCAGAGACTGAGTCCCCAGAATATGTGGACACCAGTGTCACTTTTAGTATAATTTATGTTTACAAACATATCTCAGTATGAAAAAGTAAATTAAAATAAATTACTTTTTTGAGATTTTATTGGATAGCAATTAAGAACACAGAAAGAGGCAACATGTGAAATGGTTCAAGGCATAGATTTTTCTGTTGGGCTGCGTGGGTTCAGATTCTAGTTCCTATATTTACCAGCTCTGTGATCCTGGCAAATTACTTAACCTCTCGCTAAGCCTCAGTTTCTTCATCTGTAAACGAGGTCTGCTAACAGTACCTATTTCCAGGGCCTTCAAGAAAGTTTGAGTGACAATTTCTATAATGTGCTTGGCACATGGTAGCCACAATTTATTGAGAACCATCATCATCATCGTCGTCGTCATCATTGTTTTATTGTTAAATTAAAAGATACTAGAAAGTAATGTAAGTTAAGGGAAGAAAAGTTTCTTTTGGACACAAAATACTTGAAGTTAAAGGAAATACAAATAAGATAGCCTTTTACAAAGATATTTCTTTTAGCATAAGATATGTCTGACCAAATTATTTTGGTTAAAATATCTCAATTACTTTTTTCCCCCACATATGAAGCAAAGACATTTATTGAAGACAAAAGTGTAGAAAGTATAGTACACTCTAAAGATGGTAGACAGCAGACTGCTCTAAAGGAGGCATCAGCCTGAATTTCTTTTAAAAGTAGCCTCGGAATATGTTTTAAATTAAAATAATTGATTTTAACAGTAGAATTAATTTGAGAAATAGAGCTTTGTCACATTGTAATAAGTTGTGACATCGGTCTCTTAAAAAATAGAAAATTATTAATTTTAGCAAATAGAGCTAATCATAATATATTGAACTCTTTGACTTTTGTATGTCAGGTAAATTTTTTTGAAAAACAATGAATTTTACTTTTTTTTTATTATTATTATTATTATTTTTTTTTTTTTGAGACAGAGTCTCACTCTGTTGCCTGGGCTAGAGTGCCGTGGCATCAGCCTAGCTCACAGCAACCTCAAACTCCTGGGCTCAGGTGATCCTCCTGCCTCAGCCTCCTGAGTAGCTGGGACTACAGGCATGTGCCACCATGCCCAGCTAATTTTTTCTATATATTTTTTAGTTGTCCAGCTAATTTCTTTCTATTTTTTTTAGTAGAGATGGGGTCTCTCTCTTGCTCAGGCTGGTCTCGAACTCCTGAGCTCAAACAATCTGCCTGCCTCGGCCTACCAGAGTGTTAGGATTACAGGCGTGAGCCACCGTGCCCAGCCAGCAATGAATTTTTAAATAGCCACTTTATGTCTCAGTCTCAAATCTAGTAGTGTGGTGTCAATACACCTTTCTTAAACTCTTAAAAGATATGGTTTCTTAATGGAAATTGTTTAAAGAACCTATTTCTAAAGCTTATAACTTAGGTGGTTTGCTCTAGGTATTTGACTAGCGAAGAGTCTCTTTGGAGAATGTGTGTCAGCCAGTTTCTTCTGTCACATAAAATAAATCAGATGTTTAAAAAACATTGTGCTCAAAGATGCAGAGGTAAGTATTGCTATTAAGACTACTTTGGATTCCTTTGAAATTGTTGCAGGTAAATTACAAATCTAAAGAAGTAAACCTTTCACAAGGAAAACAAAATTTTCAAAAACCATTTAACACATTGCAAATATCGTTTTATTAGATGATTTATAAACATATTGTTATCTGCCCCGGTTTTAAAATTTTGAGACAAGTAGAGTGTTTGTATTAATCAGATATGTATATAATAATTACTATTTATTTTTATAAAGGTCCAGAGGTCCAAAGAGATGACATTCTGTGGATTGCCATGGCAGGCACTCATCAGATATGGGCACTCCTGTTGGACTCTGGCAAACTGCCAAAGAAAAAGTAAGTGGCAGCGTCTCTCTTTGAGTAGACTGTACCACTTGGAGTTCGCAGAATTCTCTTTCCCAAAGTCACCGTATCCACACAGCTCCCACTGTGCTAGTCAGGATATGCTAGGTTATGCTACCATAACAGAGAGCCCAAGTTCTCAGTGGTTTAAAACCAGGCTTATTTCTTGCTCACTCACATAGGTTCGCTGGGGAGCTCTATTCTGCTGCCCCAGCTGATGAAATAGCCACTGTCTGGAGCTTTGCCAGTCATCCTGGCAGAATGAGAGAGAAAGAGGTGGTAAGTCACTCACTGGCTCTTAAAACTTCTACTCAGAAATGACAGATATCACTTCTGCTCACAATTCATTAGCCAAAGTAAGTTTTATGGCCATACCTAACTTCAAGGTGGGTAAGAGCAATCCTCCTGAACATCCATAAAGAGAACTAGGAATATTTGGTGGGCGCTTATCTTCTAACACATAGCTCAAATATCTCCAATCATTCATTCAAATAGGTGAGTACCACACAGCAGGGTGGTTAATAACTCAGGTTTTGTAGTCAGGCCTGAGATTGAATCCTGGCTCTGCCATTTACTGTCTGTGTGAGTTTAGGAAATCCACTTTAACTTCCTAAGCCTCATTTTCCTTATTTATATTATGTCATAGGCTTGTTTTGATGTCAGAAGAGCTCAGCATAGTGCCTGGCATATACAGTAAACATAGGTGGCTTTGCTACCACTGTTGGGGGATATAAAAATGAAAGGTTAGTGTCTACAAAGTTTCTCGTATCTTTTCCATAGTGCCTTTCCTCTTTCCCCTAACACCGCAGGCAGAACTGACCGTACTATTCCCTATGACCTCACTATACCCGGCATGAAGTTATATCACTGCACTGATAAGTTTGCCTGCCCTCGCTCTCCCTCCCTCTCTTTTTGATTGCACTTCTTTTTAACTATTCTCTCCTACTAGACTGTCTGTTAAAGGAAGGGACCATGTACCTAGCACAGTATCTAGGACACAGTAAGAGCTCAGTAAGGTTGCAGAATAAATAAATGATAGAAAGTTAAACCAGAAAGGCTGTCAAATAACCATAGGAAGTGGTCATCTCAGTTACCTTTGTCAGTAGAAAGGAGCAGTTACATAGGTAATCCAAAATATCAGATTTTCCAAATAGTGTGTATATGCGTGCATGTTGCTTTGGAACACATTTATGTTTTATAACATTTAATCATTAACAAATATTTATTAAACATACAATATGCGAGGCACTACGCTAGGCAACAGAGATGAAAATGATATGCTCACTATGTTAAGGATAAAATGAAAAGATGTGGTTGCTGTCCTCAGTGGACTTATAGAAGAAAAATCAGATCAGCAAGCAATTTAAAAGTAGTGTGTGTAAAAGGAATCACTGCAATAGTGACTTAAATTAAAATTGTTCCTTATATGAGTAAGAGAAACACCCAATGTCACTAAGGTTTGAGGTGTCAAGGAAGACTTCCTGGAAGAGGCTGCTAAACTGAGCCCTGAGAGAGAGTGGGAGGTTTTCCAGGCAGGAGTTGACACTAATGATGTCAGTAGAAGCCAGATTATGCAGTGCTGTGTGAGTTCTTCTAAGAGATTTGGACATTCTACAAACCTTTTAGAAAGTTTTAGGCTGGGACGTGACATGATTAGATTTGTGTTTTTGAAAGAATGCTGGCAGCACTCTAGTGGGACAGGACTGGACACAGATACCATTGAGGAGGCTATTGCTATCATCCAGGCAAGAGATAATAATAACCTCAACAGTGAGGTTACCAGTAAGATTTTGGTGAGGCATAATTATAAATAGCAAACAGAAGTAACAGAGGTTGCCAGAATATGCTATTCTGGGTGATGGCTGATTTGAACATAGATGGTCAAGAGCTCCGTAGATTTCCTAACAAGTAGAGCTGTCACTGTCATTCATGATAGGAAAATGGTCCCTCAGATAACATTGACGTGCCTTTTAATTTTAAGGATATATTAGCTTTATTTATTACTGATCTTCAGGTGGTAATGACCCCTAATGTTTTAAAAGCCACTGTTTCTCATCACTCTTTTATTTAATTAAGGGAACTCTTTTTTTTTTTTTTTTTTTTTTTTGAGACAGAGTCTCACTCTGTTGCCTAGGGTAGAGTGCCGTGGTGTCAGCCTAGCTCACAGCAACCTTGAACTCCTGGGCTCAAGTGATCCTTCTGCCTCAGCCTCCCGAGTAGCTGGGACTACAGGCATGCACCACCATGCCCAGCTAATTTTATATATATATATATATTTTTAGTCGTCCGGCCAATTTCTTTCTAATTTTGGTAGAGGTGGGGTCTCACTCTTGCTCAGGCTAGTCTCGAACTCCTGATCTCAAGCGATCCACCCGCCTCGGCCTCCCAGAGTGCTCGGATCACAGGCGTGAGCCACCGTGCCCGGCCGGGAACTCTTTTTTTAAAGTACTAAGACTCTTTATAGTAATTACCTTTCAGTTTGTTTTGCATGTTAGTTAGTACATGTATTTTTCTAGCTAGCTTATTTCTATAAATTCCTTGAAAAGTGGCCATATTTTATACATGCTGTATCTCTTTGCCTCTGTCCCTGCTTCCTGCCTAACTTAGCATGAGGAACATAGCAACCAATAAGTGATGGTCCTGTTAGACTTTTGCATGTTGTACCATATTTGGAAATGATATACAGGTAGTCTTTCATTTTGCATCCTAAGTCAGCTTCTTCCCTTCCCTCAACATAACACAGTATGGTGTCCTCCTTACAGTCTCTCTGGCATAAGCTTAGAAACCAAGGTGTAAAACTTTTCTGCATTATAAAAAGAATCATTGCAATAGTCCTTTAAGTAGAAATTTCTCTACTGTATATAAGAAATTGATTTGTATAATTGATTAATTAAAGCAGCATAATCATCCAATATCATTTTCTTAAAATGGTGATGCCTGATCTATCTTTCAGAAATTATTCTTTAGTTCCTTTTGCTAGTCACAAAACATTTTTAATGAAAATTTAAGCTTTAAACTATCAAAAGCTACATGATCTTTTTAGTTCCCTTTTAGAACCTAATATTATTAAAATATTGAAGCCAAGAAGAAGTTAAGAAGGTGGGAAAATAACTATGTCATCAATAATCTGATTTACCTTATAATTCTAACCTTGTCAGGGACTTCCTTTCTGGCCTTTGAGAGTAGTTTCAGTTTTGTGTGTGTCAAAGAAAAGTAGAAAGGTCCCTACACAGTGGCTAAATAAGTTAATGATTGGAAAAATGACAGTAAAGCTGACTTGCACAATTTAAGTAGGCCAAGATCACTAGTTTTGTTTGTTTTTTTTTTCCCAATGTTTATCACTTTTGATCACATACATTCATTTATTTAATAACCAAATTGGCAACATACCACATGTTGACTCTGCCTATGAACTTGTCTTTTTCAGTGAGTTAAAAAAAGGAACTTGCCTTCGGTTTGCTGGAAGTGGAAATGAAGAAAATCGAAACAATGCATATCCTCACAAGGCGGGTTTTGCCCAACCTTCAGGCCTTTCTCTGGCCTCTGAAGATCCCTGGAGCTGCCTATTTGTAGCAGACAGTGAGAGCAGTACGGTGAGAACCGTCTCGCTGAAAGATGGAGCAGTGAAGCACCTCGTAGGAGGAGAAAGAGATCCCATGGTAATGACAGTCACTCTTGCGCAGTGTGCTCAGACACTGACCAAGCTGGCAGTTTCCCGAATTGTTTAAAATTAATAAGATTTGAGAGAGATCATTTTGGCCTATCCATGAGTTAAAATGGAAGTCAAACCAAAGTCAATGTGAATATGAAGAAACACAAGTAACAAACCATCTAAGAAAAGTAAATTGACTCTACTTGATTGCATATAAATGTCGAGGCTTCAGGGAGAAAGGGAGGATGAAATACTGATTATTGGAGAGAAGAGAAAAGTATGAATTAGATATTGGACAGTGGGGTGGAAAGAACATCTGACCAGCAAACCTAACCCCTTCCTGACCTGACGTGTGACTGTTGTGAGTAAAACTACGAAGCACCACAAACTAATACAGTTCAAAATTCTATCATTTTTTTCTAATCTGAGTTAAGTACCCAGCCCTATTTATATGAAAACCAGGCCTTTTCCCCTTTTAACTTAAATAGCGTATACAACTATCTTAATTTTCACTTTATATTCTAACAAAGCACTGTAAAAATTGTAATAACTGCTGTTTCTTTCTTTTTAAAAAAATAAAAGAATTTATTTGCTTTTGGTGATGTTGATGGAGTAGGAATCAATGCAAAGCTTCAGCACCCCCTTGGAGTAACGTGGGACAAGAAAAGGAACTTACTTTATGTGGCAGACTCCTACAATCACAAGGTGAGTCTTGACAGAATTATAATACATGATACCTTGCTTTTCATGTGTGGTATTTAAAATGCTGAAAGATCTGTGAGCCTCCTACAACTGCCACGCTAAAATATAGAGAGGAATAACAGTGCTCAACGACTGTATGGCATCTTGTTCTGTTCTTTTCTTGGTCCTTTCTTTGCTAAGAGGTTATGATGATACCCTGAACTGGGGAAAGCACCAAACCAATTCCACTGTCTATGGCCAGAAGTTGGGAATTACATCCAATCAAAGCTGCTTAGTAACATATTTGTAAATAAGAAGGCAGGTAGCAGGGAAACTGATATGTCAACTAACAAATGAACATTTTTGAGCTGTTGGGTAGTTACAGTGCCTGTTAGCAAATAATTTTGTTTTCAGCAGCATTTCCATTTTTGTCAGTTTAACTGTTTCAATTTTATTGCATTTCTCTTTTTTATAAAAATCAGTGGATAATAAATATTAATACAGTACTTTGTGATGAGAGACCATAAATGTAATATAGTCGAGATGTAACTAGCAATCATTACATTTAAGAAAGGTAGCAAATCCTCAGGCAACACTTCGATGCTCATGAGGAGAAAGTTCAGTTGTGAAAGTGTGTCCCATTGTGAAGAAAAGCAATACAATTTAAATTTTTTTTAATTCCAGAAATAATTTTTGAAAGATTGCTTCTAAAAGACAGGATATAACTAGGGATTTTATATAGTTTTTAGCTCTTAAAATAGAGTCTCCCGTTAAGACTAATTTGAATGTTTGGCTTTTCAAGAAAATATGGAAATATCTGTTCTTTTTGTGAGATTTATTGTGAATGCTAATGGCAATCAGAAATTCTCTAATTTGCTTAATACTACACCCTTCCATACTACAAACATGAGATCTTCAGATATATAAATTTTTGTTCTTTTTTAGATTAAAGTTGTGGATCCAAAAACAAAAAACTGTACAACATTAGCAGGGACTGGAGACACAAATGATGTTATCAGTTCCAGTTTTACTGAGTCAACTTTTAATGAACCAGGAGGCTTATGTATTGGAGAGAATGGTCGGTTGTTATATGTAGCAGATACCAATAATCATCAAATTAAAGTAATGGATTTAGAAACAGAAATGACTTCTGTGGTAAGTAATCTTAAAGTATAAGTTAAAGGGTGTGGTTTTAAGAATGATAACTGAGATCCTCACAGCACTGACAGAGGCATTTTTGGTTAGGCCATCTCCAGTAGAGTAGAGTGGATGCCTCTGTTGTGGTTTTGGTATCCAGATCAGCAGGACTGCTTTAAGGATATCCTGTTATTCTTAAAATAAAAGTTCCATCTGTGCTGAGAGTTTGAGAAAGATAATGGAAGTTGGAGAGAATTTGATGAGCCTTTGAAAAGAAAAAGGATAGTAGTCATATCTGGTTTTAAGTGCATGGACATACACAAACTACGTACATATACCATGTATGTAGTACATTTAGCTTTTTGTTTCTGTTTTTTCAGTGATCCTTAGTTAATGTGTAGTTTTGTTTCCCGTGGTGAGTCCATTACAAATAATCTTCCAAAGCAAGCATTAGAAGCCACATTTCTCAAGACATTGAAAATAAATTGGAAGAAACTTACAAAAGTTATAATTAATTTTTAAAGATACAGACATGATCTCTTATAGAATTTTCAAGAAGTGTCTATTACACGCTACCTCTTGATGTATTACATTTACCAGAAAAAAAATGCAAGACTTTTTTTCCTAGAAGTCTACTAATTTGCAAGGTATATGTTTTAAAGTAAAAAACACAGATTACTATTATAACGTGTCATTTCTTTTTACATGGATCTCTGACATAAGATGAATAACATCTTCTTATAGTTGACAATGAAAGTTGTAAGAGAATGTATGTCTACTACATTTAAATTTATAAAGTTTTGCTTTAATTTCCTGCCATCTGTAACCACTGGACAATTAATTTAATTCTGTCTCATTCATAAGTCTTGGTAATTTTTTTTTGCTAAGATGAACTATGTTTCTGCACCTACAAAATAATCTGTAGGGCATCTAAGTAAACACATTCTAATTCAGACTAGAATGGCAATTAGTTTCATTGATGTAGAGCTTAATTTTTCTACTAAAGTCTAAAAATAAGCTCTCTAACTCTACAATTTCTATAAAGTACTTGTGTTTTAATAACAGTTTTTCTTATTTCCTAGCTTCCCATCGTCACATCTGAAAATGCTGTGGTAGATGGCCCATTCCCAGCAGAAAAACAGAGGACACTACCCAAACTTCCTAAATCTGCTCCAAGCATTGGGCTTTCCCCCATGACTGTGTGTCCCGGCCAGACTCTTCAGTTCAAACTGAGATTAGAACTCCCGTCAGGAGCAAAGCTAACTGAAGGAGCACCCAGTTGCTGGTTTCTATCAGCTGACGGTATGAGAGTAATCTGCAGATGCAGATATTTCACAAATTCTTAATGTTCAATCTAGTAATTTTTTTTCATTTGTTGTGTGATATTTTTGCTCTAATTGGGCAAGATTTGCAAGATTATGTAAACAGTGAATCTACGTCTGACTCCACTTTAGCAGTTTTCTTTAGTCTTCAGGATTCTTACTTCCCTTTCATTAAAGAACAGTGCAACTCTCCAGAAGTTACATGTCGGTGGTCAGCACTATTTCTTAGAATGTAAGTCTCCTTATACCTCTTCCCTTTATTCTAACCTTGTTCTCCATTCTGTTTTTGTTCCCAAAAAGAATGTCTTGGAGTTAAAAAGTGTGAAATAGAGAAATAAAGTGGAGCCTTCTTATTTAATCTTTTTCTATTCCTCTTCCTTCCAGTCCCCTGTAGGGATTTCTCCCTTTCTCCTGTGTGTGTGAATCACAGTATGAACTAGCTCCTTATTGTATTAATTGGTGATAAGGAATAGTGTACTGCTTGCCTTGTAGTAGTGTTTTCCATCATCTCTAATATAATGGACAATAATTTTAGAGTGAGATATTAGTGGTCCCGAATGTCTAAATTATGTTCTCTTGTCTCTAACGGTCTTCCTCTGTCCTAGTCTCCCACGCTCTTTCACACTTTCTCACTCAAGTTTCCTTTTCCTCCCCAACTCCTCCTCCCTCATACCCTCTCACACACTTTTCTTGTGTACGTTACCCAAATCCTAGCTTCATCCTTTTTACCTTCATACGTTCTCCGGGCAGCAGCTACTGGCCTGCAGCTATTAACTCAGGGTCCAAACCAAGAGGACAAAGAGATCTTAATATATTAGCTGGGAAGAACTGCTAGTTAGAGTTTGGGAAGCTGGTTCTGGGGTGATTGACTGAGCCTGTGGCAAAACAGCCCTCCTTTCCCTCCCCGCAAGGGAGAGGGCCGACCATGTAGTACTAGGATGTTTGGAGCTTTGTCGACAGAAGAGTACTCAAACCCTGGCCACTCCACAGCCTTCTGTAGTAGGTTCAGAGCAAGTCCTAGACTGCCAGTTTAACTGTTTTGTGTCCATAAAGTCTGAAAGATTGCATCAAGTGGAAATCACTAATTTAATTTCTCTGTGTAATTAAATAGCAATGGATTGGTTTTTAAACTGGGATGTTGACAAATTAACGTGCTTATTTTAACTCTGCATTGTCAGACACAAATTAATATTGGTATATTATTGGGATATAAAATATAGGTAGTATTAAAGAAAAGTGAAGTAGATTGTAGGGAAAATACTTAGCTATTTTATCACTTGTGTTAGATATTAGCTCCGTTTTTATTATATAGGGGCAAATAAGTTTTCAGGCAAGAATCCTGATAATTTAGGGTTTTTGAAAATTATTTATAGAGTACATTTGTACACTTATGGTTAAAGGACATTTTCTCTTCTTGGCTGGCTATTTAGAAACAGAAACATTTATTTTTAACTGAATTTTGGTCTGTATCTTAAAGTGGTTAGAATATGTGAAAGTTTTAAGCCAAAAAAAGGCAGCATAAAAGCACCAACATTTATTATAACTTCACAGATCGTATGTGTGATGTATATGAAAAATATCTAAAGAAACATTTTCTGTTTTATTTCTAGATTTGGACATATTTTAAAATAGCACCATTTATTGCTTTTCTTGTTTGACTTAAAATAGAAGTTCTCTACTAATCTCTTTAGCAAAATCAAGCATTAAATAAAAGATGCTCCTGTCCAGGAATAAGCAAAGAAAGCCAAAGAATTTTAAAGAGAATTTTAAAAGAATTGTTTAAATAGTTCTATATAAAAAGCTCTGCACTTAACTCTTCAGATTCTTACCTCTCACCTTCTCCTTACTCTTATTTAACATATTTTTCTCAAATTTGATTCTGCAATCAACGGAACATTAGAAGCAATAAGCCAAAGGACTAAAGCAAGAGGACTGATGGAGGCAGGTACTCTGAGTCTGGTGACTCATCCTGAGAACAGAGGAAAGAGACGGCAAAGCTAAAGAGTAGACGTGGCATTTTGTCACCACTCAGTAGATGGCTCAGGTTTTGTACAGATGCCCCAAGTCACCGATGAGTCGTTGGATTATGTTCAGTGTGCTATATTGAAGACACGTTCCCCAAATGCTCGCTCTTGGTGTCTGCCACCCTCCTAGGCTAAATGTCAGTGGAAGTCTGCGCTCCCTCGGTACGACATGTGTGCGCCTTCTGAGAGAAGGCTAGAGATAAATGAAGACATTTAGAGAAAATTTTAATATTAGGCTTAAAAATTTTTAGTGGTTAGATTTTTGTTATATAGATAATCTGTGTATTTAAGTCTAGGAAGAATTTTATGTATTAAAATGAGGTATATAAAATCTCTTAAGTGTTTATATTGTTTGAGCCCATGGAGTATTTATGTGCAATGGTATCTGTTTCTAAAGAAATCCGTGGATTTTTTTTTATTACTATTTTTGGATATTCAATAATTCATCATTATTTTATTTATAAAGTCACTACAGAGTTGTACATACATTTGTATTCCCTAAAGCTTATTTTATAAGTTTTTATGTTATATCCCTGAAGACTTTTATCTATTTGGTAAAAATGATCTATTTTCTTAAGTGTCCTGTTTATTCCTAAACTTAATGGGTTTTATTTTTAACTTTAGAGATTAAGGCTCTGTAGCCATATTTGTAATATTCAGCTTGATTTCAATAGAAATAAATTTATAACTTTTTTTTACAGTGTCCAAACAAAAGAAGAATTATAATAATTAGGTAAAATGATTATCAGAGTGGGAACTTCTCATGGGTGGTTATTATATCTTATTTATATTGTATTTATGTCCTTCCCACAGAACACAATGCTTGGTACTTAGAGGCTTTTGATAAATATTTCTTGATTGAATTAATAAAGTCTTCATAAGATTTTTCTGATTTCCTTCTTATTACGAAGTCTTAATAATTTACTTTTTTATTTTCTAGGCAATGAATGGCTTCTTCAAGGGCAGATACCATCTGGAGACATTGAGAACATTTCCAATCAGCCGACAATTTCACTGCAGATTCCTGGTGATTGCTTGTCACTTGAAGCCATTGTATCTATCAGCGTGTTTCTTTATTACTGTAGCGCAGATAGCAGTGCTTGCATGATGAAGGCAATTTTGTTCAGTCAGCCTTTGCAGATAACTGATACAGAGCAAGGTTGCATGGCTCCAGTAGAGCTCAGGTATGTGTTTTAGCAAGCTAGCTAGCAACCCGTCGCCATGGCCCCCACTTCCCATCCTCACCATTACTGTAACTTATGAAAGAAAACTCCATATCTTCCTCGGGATACCAAGACACCCATTGCGCAGTTCTAGCAACTGATGTTAAAATAAAGCTATGCTACTTACTTTTTTATTGTAAACAAATTCCTTTGTTCTGGCTGCATACTAGCTAAGTCATTGATCATCATTTGGACCATGACATTGTAATCTATGCTGCAGTTTGGCACAAGACTGAAGTCCACTCTATAGGAGAGAATATTATCATAAGATAATTTGCAGTGAATACTACTAATAATAAATAGTACCAGATAGTTCAACTATTTCTATCTTTATTAATAGCACACATGAATGTGTAAATTTCACAGTAACTTTAGACAGAACTTAAGCTTCAGTCCATGGTTGTGTAAGGACCCCTGCCACTCAAGGCATAAGGTCTGTCGTAAGCCAAAAAAAGAAGTTTTTTCATCACAGTATAAGCTTAAAGCGTACACGTGTGGTAAATATGATCTTTATTCTCTTCTGCGATTGTCTCAGTTGAGATATTTTTAAGAGTTTTGATCTGTTTTTATCATAAATTATTTGTTTTAACATATCATTATTAATGCCTTATAACTTTATATAGATAAAGTTGCACATAGACCCATTCCTTTAACTTTGTTTTTGAATGAACACGTTCTTACCAGATAATTAATGAGCCCCCAGAAATATTATGACTTTTAAGGAAAAAGGAAGTTAGGGACACATTACTGTCTGAAAAAGAATTTATTATGACAGCTGAATCTGATGTAAATGGTTATATACGTTGTTTTGGAAATTTACATTTCACTTGTAAGCATTGAATGCAGATTTATGGGGTTTGATTGTGGTTTTTTGGTTCCCATATTCAGAATTTTAATTATCATTTATTGTGATGTTTTTAAAAATCATTTTTGAGCCTTCAAAGAGAAATTTTCAATGTGAAGTACTTTCATGCTATTAATAGGTATAATATATCCTAATATATTACTCTCTAAAATATTAAGGCTGAAACAGTGATTTGATGATGCTGTTTTTTGATTTTTGGTTTTTTGAAACCCCAAGAGAAATAGCCACTGAAGATAATTCAAAAGGTTTTTTTATTATCAAAATTTATCTTTATAACTATTTAAAAGCCTAGTCTTGTTTTTCCTAAAACTGATTCAACATATTTGTGATTTAATAAGCTTACAAGATTTTAAAGAAAGCAGGTGAATAAATAAATAAGCATGGTTTATTTATTCAATAAATATTTATAGACAATATGGCATAATATGCTTCCCTCCCCCTCAAAATCAGTGCTAAATTTAAAGTATCTGCCCATTTCTTTATAGTTTTTTGAAATACAGTTTTGAAACATTGTTTTATTCATAAGATTAGCTAAATCTCTGAAATAAGAGATTATATAAATCATGACTTTAATTTAGGTAGTAACCTACTAAAGCTATTTTTTAAGAGAAGTATAAATGTAAAATTAAAAGGAATCCTGTTTAAAATTATATGTAATTACCTCATAGCCTTTTCTCTTCACAGTCAGACAAACAATGTTCTGTAAGAAAAGGATGTATAATGTTTATATTCTCTTTTATGGAGAATAGGCCTTAGTTATTTTTTGATCTCATTTGACTTATTATATTCCTCATTTCTAGTTGGACAGGATGAGAATATTTTGGCTCAAAAATTTCTTGTTTAAGGACATAAACGGTCTGTTTCACTCTCCAAAAGAAGTATATACAGTTTTAACTTGCTAATTTAGAAATACCCAATAATTTGATTTTCAGTATAATACACAAACACACACACAGTATGTATTATATATTTTCATGTAAATTGAAAATCCAAAAATATTTTTTAGAATCTATTAATTCTCCTTCGTCTACACAGAGTTTTAGGTTACTCTCAAGATCATACTTTTCTTGACTTTCAAAGTATAGTTTTTTTGAACACTCTTATTCTTACCCACTCTCAGTCTACATTGTTTTTTACATTA